>JAIEZT010000372.1:41890-100399 GCA_019594935.1 Periophthalmus modestus | reverse complement strand
GGTGAAGTCCAGGAGACATCAGGTCAAGATCCCTCACGGACCTTCCCCATCGTAGAGGGATTGATGTGGAGGAGGCAACAGCTAATGGTCCCAAACTCTACTTTAGCCACCACCGTAGAGATCTTGCGTGTGTCACCTTAAATTTATGATAGAATATTTGCGCATAATTGACTTGGAAACTGAGACTTTGCCTCATGGCTGAGACCGAGCGATGGCTAAATCTCACAGGAAGCAGAGAATCTTTTTGTAAATTCAGCCAAAAGGAAAAATATGACACCAATATACTAAAACGATGTCATAACCAGTTTAATGTAACTTTTAAAACTATAAACTCTGTGCCTTGCTCTTGTCTGGGGTGTAGCATAAGGAGGACGAGGTCTATAACATTATATTTCTCTAGCGTCCATGTGTTTGGGCTGAATCATCGGAGTGGAGCTGTGAGGCAAACCTCCCTGACACAGGTTTGAGCTATGACTATGACCACTGGAGCTTCTCTGAAAATAAACCCTGCAGTGTGGTGGACTTTGGAATAGCGTCAGACTTTCCATAGATTTAAGGAAATTATCGCCCAATATTGTCACGAATTTGGTATGTGCAAAATGTTGGACTTTTACGTTATTTTAATCGTATGTGTGTTATCTTTAAAAATCATTATGTAGCAGGTAGTTACAGGTCGGATCTGTGGAGAGTAGGATTATCATATTACTAAATTTTTCAACTCGATTTTGATACTAAGGAATAGATTCGATATTTAATACTGATTCCGATACCAGAGAATGAGAATGAACACTTAGACGTCCTATTCAAAACACTAGATACTCACTTAAATATCTAGTTTTGATACTTATTTTAATATCAATTAGTATCTGATTTTGGAAACTTTTGACAGTCCTAGCGGAGAGTCAAGCAATAAACATCTTTACTTGAAGATACATATGTTAATGCTATACTGTGGAACATTCCAGGCAAAGCAGTAACATTTCCATAGATACAAACAAGTGGCATTGCACCTCCAACATTCTAATCATATGACGTAATATATTGTCTCCTATATTTTAGCCTTGCGATTCACCTAAAAATTACTACTCTCTAATGGTAGTCACTGGTCAGTCCCCCTCTGCTAACTGCCCATAAATGGACACAGCAAGCCCGAGAGCAAGAGCCAGGGGAGAACACCAACAAGACGAAGGCAAAGAACGAAGAAAAGATAAAAATAGTCACTGTCGGAATGCTACAAGACATCAGACATTCAGAGACAGAGAGGGGAAACCTGTCCCAGAGCCACGCTAAACAAAGGAATCCACAAATCGAGCCTCCATCTTGTCCTTGAGTGAACTGCAGGCCAAGACCTTCAGTTTGCACGGGTCAGGGTCAAAGGTCGAAGTTCAAAGGGCAGCCATGTTGTTAGTCGGGACCTCGGGCTAACAGGTTGCGCCGCTTATTTAGCTTGGTGCTAATGAAGGCTATTGAAAGCTAATGGTCACACTGACAAGCTGCTAATAGTCGGACTAGTTTGTGTGTTTGGATGTTTAGACCAGTTTCTGCTCCTCTCTTTGTATTTTGTTGTCACTAAAAAAGCTGTTTTTCCGTGATTTTATGTTTCAGTTCTGATACATTTAGGGCTGTATGTGAGGACAGATGAAACATACAGTCTGCAACTTTTACTGTAACTTTTCTGGTGGACAGTTTGCCACCTGCTTGTTTCATTGCTTTGTCTGGAATTTTTCCTCACTAGGGTATTAAACCCGGGTATTAAATCTCCATGGAGACAATAAGCTAATGCCTCCAGGTCAAGTTACGAGTAAGATTGTAGGAGAGGCGAGCACACACACAGCAGAGGTATTTTTAGCAAAACAAACACATGTATTTGGATAGATTCAAGATAGATAATGTTCCTCACTAGGGTATTAACCGCTCTATCTCCATGGAGACAATAAGCTGATGCCTCCAGGTCAAGTTACAAGTGAGATCTTTGGAGTGGCGAGCCAGCAAACAGGAAGAGGTATTTTTAGCAATACGACCACATTTATTTGGGTAAATGCAAGATAGATAATGTACCTCGCTAGGGTATTAAACTGCTCTTATCTCCATGGAGACAATAAGCTGATGCCTCCAGGTCAAGTTTTTAAGTCAGCTCGTTGGAGAGGCGAGCCCGCAGACACAGGTTCACAGTGGGCTCAGCATGTGCCCACTGACCATAAGCCTGCCAGTTCAAGCACATACTTTGCTCATGTTTGTGACAGAAAGAGCTTTCACCTTAAAATCCAGCCAAGTGTTGACGATGTTCCACTTCAGTTTGTTGAATTCCTGGCTATTTTTTGTACCAAATGTGTGTCACTGAAGCTTCGGGCAAAGTAACTCCTAGACAGGGTCCCTCTTGAAAATATGTCAGCTATGCTCTGCCCTGCAATGTTACACTGCACTTAACTATGTGCTCCTAAAACTGATTTACAGACTACACTATGAAATGTATCTTAACCCAAAGTGTGGCTCTTCCTTCTATATCACGCCTCCCCCAGACCTTAATACATGTTTTTTTATCTAATCTTAGCATCCCCCTGATTGGGCTTTCTACGGACGTTCACATACTGTAGTTAGCTTGTGTAGTAGTTTTGTGTGTTGAATTTAGCTAGCTTGTATCCACTGAATATGTCTCAGATTTGAGTAAAAAGTATAAAAATCAGATACTAATCGATACTAAAACTAATATTTAAAGTATATATGCATCTGAGCAGCATTAATACTGCAAAGAAACAAATGAACAAGAAAAAATGTGAGGTGTCCTGAACATTGAGGATGCATTTGAGCTTTATCAGAACAAATCTAAGACCAAATCACACCATCTACTCCTGAGTTCTGGACATGTTTAGGTGTGGTTTGCAGCGTCCTCTTTGTGCCACTCGGGGGACACAGGGGAGACTGCCTGACCAGACTGAGGTGGCAGACAGTAAGTTCATTCAGAGTTCACAGCGGGATGGATTTCTTGCTGGATATTTCTGAAATGTATTGTCCAATTACTAAAATCTGCAGTGCTTGAATATAATAAATGAGCGGGGTAGAGGTGGCAGGTCATTAGCAGAATCGTGATTTCTCCTGAGATTCGAATTCAAGGCTGGATTTTTTTGAACTCTGGTGTACAAAGTTGCCAGCTTCGTCCATATCACTGCTGTTGTCATAGGAACGCCTCAGCTTCAGTCGTTTTTCAGGCACCAGTAAATTTTAATTGGATCCAGAGAAAAAGTCGTGACATTGGTGGTTCTATGTCATTGTCTCGTCCTCAACAGTAAAAACTAATTCCGCTTTTATCTCACTCACAGGAATTCAAGTTTTATTGGCTTGTATCACGGCGGTTGTCCCCGTTCGACAGTTAATCTCGCTGATTTATTCGGGTTCACGCCTCCGCGAGTTTAGACCAATCAGATGGCAGTATATCAGTGAGTGGGCGGGTCTCGTACGTGCGTCTTGAAAAGCAACGATGGTGGCACAGATCCTGCATAAGAGTTTTGAAAATTATGTAAAAGATATTGATATAATTTAAATATTAGCATAAAAAATACAGCTTTTACAAATGGCTAAAATCCAAAATTTCAATCTCATTTTGTTCAGTTTTTTTAGTTCTGGTCTGTGGATCATTTTCAAATCTATTTTTTTTTTTTTTTTTGTTTTTTTTTACACCATTGCAATGTTTAGCTAGGTTCGAAGATTTTTATTTTTTTATTTTCTTGATTTATTTTTTTCCAACTGTGGTCTGGGTTCACTACTTTTTCATAACAAAATGTTGATCTTCCAGCGGTGGATCTTGTTATTGGAAAAGCGGTTGTGGTTAAGCCAAGATATTTATTTCAACTTGTTTGAGAGCACTGTCATCAAATATTAATGCACAAATGCGTCTTGCTTCAGATAATATTTGGGATTTTGAGGCCTGTATCACTGCACTGAACTGGATTTTAGCCTTAAAGGTTCTGTGCATTATTTAGACCGGCGGGACTGCGTTTGTGTGGCCTTAGCGTTTTTGTCATGGATGTAGATCAAGTTTGAATGACACATAAAACACATCAGATTCTTTATGATATTTCGTTACAATGCTAATGCTAAATGCTAATGTGAAAGTTGGTTTTAGCGTTGAAGGCAATTGGAGAACTGGAGTAATCAGGTGCATGGATTTTAGAGCTAAAAAATAAGACGGACTCAAAAATGCTAAAATAAAACAAAAACATAACTCCTCATATAGTTAACAAAATTATAACATGACTAAACAAGTCTGTTTTCAATTCTCCTTCACAATAAACTTACTGTAGCTGTATTACATGTATATACAATTCATCTTAGGAAAAAAAAAATCCATTGACAAGCTGCTAATGCGAAAGTTTAGCATCAATGATCAGGTATATGGACCTTAAAAACACAAAGGAGCTATGATGAGTAAACTGTAAGTAGACCAGACCAGAATGTATTTTCAATTCCCTTTCACAATAAAATTATTATTACAAATTATTTATTTTCTACATTTTAGAAACAAGCAATATAGCAATATATATGGAATTATGTAGTAAAGAAAAAAGTAAAATAACTCTAAATATACTGAATATTTTTTGACAAAGCAAAGGGTGGCTAGCTACATAATCACATATACTTTACTTTATATGTTTGATGTGTTTTTAAAGACTAAACTATTATCAAAAGTCTATTTTCACACATTTCCTTTCACAATAAAAGCGTGCACATCCTCTCCACTATACCATAGCTGCATTATTTCCCCCACACATTCACACTCACTGATAATCCTCTATCTCTAAGCTCTCGCTCGGGCTAACACCTGATTTCTCCATCGAGCCCTTCCTTTAGATACTGGCTGGTGTTCGCGTGAGCTTCTGGGTGGTGTGCCTGTCATTTTAGTAGGTCAAACAGACTGGTCCCAAGGTGGAACAGAGGAAGTGGGAGAAACATGGAGAGATGGATGGAGAGATGGATGGAGAGCGGAGACGGGGTGTCCCTCTTGGGCGGGACAGTTGGATGTGTAAAGGCATTAAATATTCAGAGAGTAAAAGCTACCTGGGTTGTAGAGCGGACTAAAGTGGACTTATTGAGGACTGGCCAATCGCTGAACAGACTGGAGCACTACATGTTAATGCAGTTAGGGTACTTAAAGGGTTGAGAGTGGAAAGACACTAAACCTGGACAGAAGCATATTTATAATGTAGAGTGTGCTAAATAGTTTAAGTTATAAGGATTAGGCCCTTTTCACGGAGACGCCTGGCTAGATCCGGTTCTCTCAAAAAGTGCGGCGCTGCTCTTCCCTCGCCATCTATTCTCCATTGAGGATTTAGCAGAGTCTGGCTAAAATAAGTCAGTATTTAAATATCAGACAGCCCGTTATGGATGGATGATCACAGACGGCATGGGGAGACCTTTGCGGGGATGTGAGCGCTGAACCGGAGGAAATTGTGTGTTTAGAAAACGTAGGTATTTGTGCCTCGACGCTAATAGTGAAAGAAAAATTCAAATCTGTCAACTGGCCAAAAGGTTGTAGGAGTGAAGACGTTTCGCTGCATCATTCAGGCCCAGAGCACCCATTAGGGGCCTGAATGATCATGCTAAATATGACTCAGGCACAGTTCACATGTTGAGTAACTCATTAGACCTAGACACAGACTCTCAGTTCTAACGCTAATGCTAACCTAATCTAAATCTGACAAAAAGGACACGAAACAACTATGAAAATACATCTAATAACAAATCGATTGCAAAATCATTCAGACTGTAGCTCGTTGGCTGGTATATTAGATCTATATATATACAGGGTTCTCTGAATACTTAACCCCCCTTGCCCCCAGTGTCTGCGCACACTGGTATGTATGAATGTGTGTGTGTGTTTGCGTGTGAATGGGTGAGTTTTTTTTCCTTGATGTAAAGAGCTTTAAGTGGCTTCAGAGTGTGGAAAGCGCTGTATACGTGTGACCATTTACCATTAGCAATTTAAAGTTTAAATGATTAAACGCTGTGTATTATTATTTTATAAAGTAGTATATAATATTTTTTACATAATACTGTATACTGTCATTCTGTAAACGCGACAGACCCTTGAAATACACAATGTTAAATATTCGTGCATATGGAATCTCTATTTGAGAGCAGGGATGCAGATGTTTGGAGCAGATGTTTTAGAGCTCAGAGATTTCCACTTGCTCCTGTCTGTTGGCTTCAGTTACATTTCAGTGCATATTTCAGTACCATTACAGTCTGTTGTCATCATTAGTTTATTCTACACACTGAAAACACATCTGATATCAGTGGTTGTGCTGTATCTCTGCGTTGGTTTGTCATTTGAGTTATTCGGGTCACAATATAAACATTTGGTCATTTCAAATCAGCCTATATACTCCACAAAGGCAACTCAGTTTTTTTTTTTATCTGGCTTGGTTTGTGTTACAATAAAGATGCACTACGTAACTTTTTTTGGCTTTTGGCTTCTCCTTTGGGTGTTTGATTTCATATAGCTGTTTAAGTAGAGAGACTGTCTTTTTTGTTAAGGCATCAATAATCGTACATGATGTTTGAAGCTCAAATATTACACAAAATTAGCTCTTTAAGCCATTTTATAATGCTGCTACCTCATCAAAAATATACCTGGAGTCGTTCACACATGTTTGAATAACACTATTATTAGTCCGTCTACATCCTCAAAGCCCAAAAAGCTCTCTTCCACCTTGTGATGTCATGAAGTGGTAGTGTTAGTGGTAGTTCACATCTACTTTTTACCTTTAGTTCTGCAGAGATTGGCAATTTCAGAGCTGAAATCATTCATGTGATTCTAGTGAAGGTGTGTGGAGTTTAAAAACACAGTGGAGCACAACCCGTATTACCACATGATGACATCACAAGGTGGAACAGAGTGTTTTTTCGTTTGCCTAAATATGCAGGATTTGTGTATTGGACATGTCTGAATGAAGCAAAACACAACTCCAGGTCAGTTTGTGATGAGGAAACATTATAACATAGATCAGAAAATAGCGTAATAGGAGCCTTTTAATTATATAAGTTAATGAATTCTACTGACTGAGTTGAATAAAACAGCTGTAGTACTTTTGTATCGTTCACCTAGACTTCAAGTTACAATAGATAACTTATAGTCTCTTTGTCAGTCAACTTATTAGCAGTGAAAAATACTTTGAACATGTATTTAGTTACAGAATACTGAATGGTTACATGGTCCAATCAGAGTACTGTATTCTGAATATTCTGAATACTTTTACACAGAGTTGTATTTAAATTATAGTGTAGAAACATAGCATGGGATTCAAACAGCTTTATGTTTGTTTCACAGTTTGTTCTGCTTTTATTTATCACTAATGGCCGAGTAAAAAACACACACATGCCTCACCACAAGATCAATGTTTTCTGTTTTTATCACTAACACTGTGCAGTCTGAAGCTTAAATTGTGCGATCACGTACAGCAGTTCATTCCTTTTGATTTTAGAAAAGTAACTGTGTTCTGAATACACTTAGCAGAATACACTTCAATGAATTCGTAATCTGAATTTGTATTCCCAGTACATGCTTTCAGTTACTTCTTAGCGAGATGCATTTGAGAAGAAACATGTCAAAGTCTCACTAAAGTATCGTCTGACTAAGAAAATAAGAAGTTGACTCTCAGCAGTGTTAAACGTCGCCGAGGTCGAGGTCAGACTGGTTGAGATGTGGTTATGGTCTGGTCCCACACTGTCCTGGAGTCCTCTGTATTGCAGCTGTTCCTGGATGTTCTTGGAGGAGGGTAGCAGCAGCCTGTAGAGTTGCATTGTCAGCGTGCCGGGGCTTCCATGTCAGTCTGTCACCACACACACACACACCCCCTTCCTCTTCGGCCCCCCCCTAAAGGACCACCTGCCAGGGGGAAACTACCCTGTCAGGACCCCGCCCCCTCCATCTGCTCCTGTCATCGCAAATATGAACGCCGCACAATGACTGTATTTACACATCAGGAAGACACTTGGAACGGAAGATGATGGTGCACTAAAGTTTTAAATGGGGTTAAGATTAGCACAGCACAGACTGGACCAGGAAACGCTGGAACAGGTTGTTTTTTTTAAAAGAACAACAACTGTATGTAGTCGTTTTAGTAGTGGGAAATTGCATCACTTTTTGTACTAATCTACTATTTAAAGCAGCAGTGTGTAACTTTCAGGAGGTGGCACATCGCTCGCATGATTCCACGGAAATTAGAAAGTTAATACCGTATTTTGGAAAATTCTCCACGGAGATCAGCTTTGGGCCAGACTGTTGAAAGTAATAGCCACATTTGAGCCAAAGGAACAACATTTCCCTCTCCAGTCCAAGTACGAGTCAGGTTTGTGGAGATGCAAGCCCCTCACTCACAGAAGGATGATTTTAAGTGCACAATAAATAAAAAAAAAAAACACATGCGTTTATTTTAGTCTAGGCTAAAAAGTTACATACTGTGGCTCTGAATGTTTTATAACTTGTTGCAGTTGCACCAGGAAGGGCATCTGGCATGAAAAATGTAAGAAAATGCAAAACTGACTATTCTAAATGAAGAGTGAATAGTCAAAATGATGTGACTTGTTAGATAAAAACTAGAAAAAACTACTTTTGGTGGATATCAGTTTCCATGTGTCTTTATAAATCTCTGGCATAAGATACAGGGCTGCTCATGTTGCCATCTCCCTGCGGGATTGTGGGAAATGTAGGCCTATTGTTAGCGTGTAGACTAAGGTTTCCAGTGAGTGAAAGAATGATGTCAGTGCGTTTTGTATGTCTTTGTTTTTCTTCCTTTTCGCCTTAACGTGTTAAACGGTCGGGACAGTCACCTGAGTTCTGAAACAGGAAGTGTGTGTCCTGACCCCGCCCCCTCATCCTCTGCTTACGTCCTGTTTTTACTCTGCTGTCTGCACATGACCCTCACACCTGGAGAGAGATATTCACATTTCTAGATGTCACAATAAAAAATGTTCTACCCTTTCCCTATTATTGAAAATAAAACACTTTATGGGGGAAACAGGAGTGAGGAAACCCAGCCAGACACAGGGAGAACATGCAAACTCCACCTAGACACAGAGAGAACATGCAAACTCCACCCAGACACAGGGAGAACATGCAAACTCCACCCAGACACAGAGAGAACATGCAAACTCCACCCAGACACAGGGAGAACATGCAAACTCCACACAGACACAGAGAGAACATGCAAACTCCCTAGACACAGGGAGAACATGCAAACTCCACCTAGACACAGGGAGAACATGCAAACTCCACCTAGACACAGTGAGAGAACATGCAAACTCCACCCAGACACAGAGAGAACATGTAAACTCAACCCAGACACAGGGAGAACATGCAAACTCCACCTAGACACAGGGAGAACATGCAAACTCCACCCAGACACAGGGAGAACATGCAAAAATCTACCTAGACAGTGTCTGCATACACTGGTGTATGAATGTGTGTGACTCGGTGGTTTCTTGATGTAAAGGTGAAGGTAGAAAAGTGCTTTATAAATGTGACCATTTACAGTTGAAACCAGAAGTTTACATCCACTGTATGAAAAGACACGTATGTTTGTTTGTTTTTCTCATGGTTTGACATGAAATCAGATTAAACGTTTCCTCTTTTAGGTCAATTAGGATTACCAAAATAATGAGAGGACATTTTAGAGATTTTTTTTCATGACTTTCTTCAGAGTCAGTTAGTATTTGGTACCATTGCCTTAAATTATATGACTTGGGTCAGACATTTTGGATATCTTTCCACAAGTTTCTCACAATAGTTGGCAGGAATTTTGGCAGAGTTTGTGGGCTGTCTTGCTCACATGTCTTTTCAGGTCTCTCCATACATTTTCAATAGGACTAAGATCAGGACTTTGTGATGGCCTCTCCAAAATATCGACTTTGTTATTCTTACATCATTTTGTAACCAGTGTGGCAGCATGCGTCGGGTCATAGTCCATTTGAAAGACCCATTTGTGCCAAAGCTTTAACTCTCTGGCTGATGTCTGGAGATGTTGCTTCAGTATTTCCACATAATGTTCTTTCCTCATGATGCATCTATTTTGTGAAGTGCACCAGTCCCTCCTGCAGAAAAACAGCCCCACAACATGATGCTGACACCCCGTGTTTCACAGTTGGGATGGTATTCTCAGGCTTGAAAGCTTTCCCCTTTTTTCCTCCAAATGTAACAATGACCATTATGGCCAAACAGTACAATTTTAGTTTTGTCAGACCACAGGACATGTCTCCAAAAATGAAGGTCTTTGTCCCTGTGTGTTTGCAAACTTAATCTCGCTTTTTTTTTTTTTTTTTTTTGAGTAATGTCTTCTTCTTCCTGCAGAGTCTCCTTTCAGTCCATGTCGGTACAGTCCTCGTTTGTGGATAATGACACAAAGCACGATCATCTCTGGGACACAGAACCCGTCTCCTTCCTGAGCGGTCTGATTTCTGGACATTCTCTTGGTGTATAATTGTTTGACCAAATGAACGTGGCACCTTCAGGCGTCTGGAAAAGGATGAAGCAGACTTGTGCGAGTCCACAATTCTTCCTCATATCGTGGCTGATTTCTTTTGACTTTCCCATGATGTTACACAAAGAAGCAGTGTGTTTCAGGTGTGTCTTTAAATACATCCACAGGCGTGTGTCTAATTAACTTAAATGAAGAATAGAAGAATCAGAAGCTCCGAAGAACATGACATCACCGTCTGGGTTTTCCCAAATTGTTTAAAGTCATAGTAACTTACTGTACATAAACCTCAAACTTTGAAGAAAGTAATGAAAAAAAATGTTTAAAAAAATCCTTCTCTCATTATTCTGGCATTTAGCAAATAGAAATAATTTTGGTAATGCTAATTGACCTAAAACAGGAAAAAAAAAAAAAAAAGTGTATGTCTTTTTAATAATGCATGTAAACTTCAATTGTACTTTAAACACAAACAGATGCTGTAATACCTCCCGATGACGTCAAATAAATCATCCTTATGCGTCATGTTATGGAAAGTCTCTTGCACTAAACAGGCCAGCGATTAGCGAACTTGACTGACCAGACGGGGCGCTCTGTTGATGATTTACTTTTGGTCTGATCTGACAATGACCCATGCTGGCAGTTGCTCAAATGCTGACTCAAACTTTTCTTTTGTTCCGCGCCGTTTGATAGATGTACTCCAAATCACCCGTAAATGGACACATCTGCATTTTGCCGTCCCACAGTGAGGTCGGGCGGGTTCAGACCTGCCCCGGACAGATCCCGGCGGTTACCTGGGAAGCATGTGGCCTCTCCTCAGCCCACTTAAGCGACCGCCAAAACAGCAAAGATAACCGCTACTATTATTTACACTTATGACAGACTCTCAGGAATGTTTTTGGAAACGGGAGCATACCAGAATTATCAACAGAGACAAAGGAATTTTGTTATGCGCGATATGGGAAAAAAATATGGGAAAAAAACAATCAAAATGTTTTTCCTCATATTGATCGATCTCAATTTTCGATTTTGTTTTACTTTTTTCATTTATAAAACAAAATAAAATGGTTTCTAGTGCAGATTTCAACAACAGTAGCTCAGTTGGTGGAGTGTTTGTCCATTGATCTGAAGGTTGGCGGTTCGAATCCCGCTCTCTACATACACATCATTTGTAGAATGTTCTGATCCACTGACCCACGGGTTGGCGGTGCGATTCCAGCTCCCACCGATCAATGCTACACACTTAACCGCTCTTGATCCCAGTGTCTGAATGTGTGTGTGTGCTATATTTATCATTGAACACAAAAAAAATCTACTTTCTGGCTCCAAAGTCTTCTGTCTGTGAACCTCTCCATTCAAAAACCCCCAATCACTGACGATTAGACATGTCCCAATCCCCATCTCGTGATCTTTTGCCTAGTTCATGCCTTTGAAAACACTGCAACTTCCTGTTTCTTATGAGTTTTATAGCCATGTTATAACGGTTTTGTTGGTTTACTTAGAGATGTGTTGGTTTGATTCATGCAGGTTTCATTAATCCTGTATTATCCTGCATTTGAGGCCTGTGTGTTCAGAAAAGAAAAAAAAAAATCTATTTTCCTGTCCCCTATCCCCAAAGAAAAGGCTTTGTAGCATGATCTTAGTTGTGTAAAGATGCACTATGTAACTTTTCTAGTGGAGGGTCTACCACTTGCGGTCTCTATGGAGATGTTCTTGTTTTGTATGTCCTCCAGTGTATGGCATTAAACTTATATATCTTCCATTTATTCGATTACTCATGTTTTTACTGCTAAAAATACCTTGAAACTCGAGCATTCTAACTCCGCACATGCTTGCCTCGCCGCAGATCTGACCTGTAACTCCCCTGCGTGTTTCTGTGGAGAGTTTAAGTTTAATGCCACGCTGTGAAACATTTGAGACAACGCAGAACCTTTTAAACTGTCAAAGTAAGCCTCCACATCTAGGCCAGTTCTTTTTCGGTTATTTCACCACTCGCTTTCAGAAGTTCACCTGGATCGATGTTGATTTCAGTGTGAAATAAAGACACAGCCGAGGAGCGGAGTTTAGCTCAGTGCGATTCGCTCTCGATAAAATCCAATTCATTAAGAACTCATTGATTTGAATGTTACATGAGCAGAGCTGCCAAAACACTGGGAATTCATTCAGAACAACAGATATATTAAAGATGCTCTGGGTTATGAGAGATCAGGGAGACCGGCAGGACATGACGGGGTGATGGAGGCCGAGGAGGACACACGAGGAGAAGAAGAGGAGGAGAAAGGAAGGGAAAGAAAGAGAGAGAGAGAGAGAGGAGGAGAAGGAGAGACAGGAAGGAGAGAGAGGGAGGAGAGACAGGAGGGAGGGATGGGGAGGTGGAAGAGAGAGAGATGGAGAGAAAGAGGGAGGAGAGATGGGAGAGATGAATGGAAAGAAGGGGGAGAGAGAGGAAGGAGAGATGGGGAGAAGAGAGAGAGAAAGAGGAAGGAGAGATGGGAGAGAGGAATGGAAAGAGGGTGGAGACAGAAAGGAGAGATGGGAGAGAGATGGGGAGAAGAGAGAGAGAAAGAGGGAGGGGAGAGAGGGATGGAGAGAAGGAAGCGAGAGAGAGATGAGAAAAGAGAGATAAGAAAAGGCAAAGAGGACAGAGAAATGTTTTGTTTGCATTATTTCTATTTACCTATTTTTAAGGTAATGTATATCATTTTTACTGTCTTAAAAATGTGAAAAACAATAAATGATTTATTATTTTTTATTATTATTTTTTTTAAATAAATAAATATATATATATACAGTTTGCGGCAAAGTTTTTCCTCAATCATGCATTTGGAGCACCCTAATTATTCACGACGATGACTTTAGGCTAACAAAAACTAGCATGCTAACTGCACATTTTTTGATTCTTGGACAATAAAACACTATATAAATAGATTTCATATAATTTCATTTATCTTTATTTATACAGGGAGAGCCCAATGAGAGACAGACTCTCTTTTTCCTGAACGCCTTAAAACACAGAACAATACAAACAAAACAAAACAAAAAACTATATAGATCCATTTAACACTTTAAAAACAGGAGCAGGTGTGAGTGTAAATGTTTATCACCACATTATTAAAGTGCATTAGTGGCACCGGTGTGTCCGGTTTTTCACGTCCTTGAAATGTGTTTCATTTTTGGGAAGGGAAATAACCAAAAGCTTTTTTCCCGTTTCAGTTCTGCTGCAGCCGTGGACAATCATGAGATCTTGTATTAAAAGTTCCCAAATCAAAGTTCAGCAAACAAGTGAGATATTGAGTCTATGAAGTATTCTCTTATAAATACATTTATACAGAGCTGTTCTTCTGACAGATGCGATGGCCAACCTGCTTTTTCATAGAGTTGGGTTTAAATTCATCATCTATTATGAAACAAAGAGCTGAGTGAAAGAGTCAGTCTAAAGTAGAGGCTGAAGTCTGCATGTACACCACATCTCCATAATCCAGTGCAGAAAGAAAGGTTGTTGAAAAGAGTCTTTTCTGTGATTCAGTGGGATGCAGACAGACAGCACACAGTAGACTATTTTGACCTCAAGCTCCTTATATAATACATCTGTACTGGGGCAATTCTGCTCAAACACATGCACAAAAATCAGGTGGAAGTCCTTTAACTATAAACCTGCTCCCTGTTTTTACTAGCATGTGCATACATTTTGAGGATCCTCCATTTTAACTTGGATGTAATGAATGTAAAGCATCTGTAGCCTATAATTGACTGAATACTTTCTATACACTCCACTGTATATTTCCCATGAGCCTGAAATAGAGCTAACACTAACCCATTTGTGCAATATTAGTGTCATTTCTGCCATGTTTTATGTCCAGAACCCAAACTAAAATAATACCGGTCATTTACCACAGACCAAAAATGGGAACAAAGAGCTTATGCTAGCATTAGCTCATGTATAGCTTCTACCCACATGTGGTTAGCTCCAGCTGTTAAAATACACAATGGTGCACCAAGCTGGTATTTCCACAGCTTCAAGGACACACTTACATGAAAGTGTGGTGGCTAAATCCAGTTTGTATATTTGGATGTAGATCTGTGTCTTATGGAGGCGTACTCTTAGCTCATCATTCAGGGGCAGTGCTAGACTAAAAATAGGTCCTGCTTTCAGTTTGTCACTTTGTCATCGTTTGTCCACTCATATGAAGGTTGCCGGTTCGAAATCCCATTCTCGACATAGACATCATTGGTTGAGCAGTCAGATCTACTCGCCCACAGGTTGGCGATGTGATTCCAGCTCCCACAAATCAATGATGTTGTTGAGTCCTTGGGCAAGACACTTGACCCACCTCGCCCCCAGTGTCTGTGCACACTGGTGTATGAATGTGTGTGTGAATGGGTGAGTGGTTCCTCGATGTAAAGCGCTCTGAGTGACTTGAAGGTGGAAAAGTGCTATATAAAAATGTGACTACTGACCTTTGACCATTTTGAGGTATGGTTAAAGATACAGTATGTAACTTTTCTTTTCACCGTGGATATGTTAATGCTTTGCCTGGAATGTCCTAGAACTATCGATAAATTAAGGGCAATAAAAAACACTTTCATCTGAACCTGCAAGATGGATACCTTTAATGCCAGATTGAATGTTCCAGGCACAGCAACAAGCTGTAAAGTTACGTAGTGCACCTTTAGTGATTGTAGAAGCAGCTCAAACATCCCGAGGTCGAGTAATGGTTTTACTATAATGAGCTGGTTGTTAGCCAATTGATTTTGCATTGAAATCTTTACAGACAAAAGCAGTTTGACTGTGTTGGTCCACTGTTTCAAACTCGCTTTTGATACTAAGAAATGTACTTAATATTTGATAGGAAAGCACCGATCCAGCTTTTTCAGTTCTGATACTGATTCTGTAGCTTTCAGTTTATTTGTCCAGCCAGGATATCGTCTGAACTGATATTTGGAAGTTGAGATCTGGTCAAGGAAATTTTTCAGTATTGGCGCCGACATCCAATGCTGGTATCGGATCGGTGCATCCCTAATATTTGATACCGATTACGATACCACAATGAAGATTTTTTTTTAAATGCTCCTTTTTTAGTAAAACTATGTAATTTTCATATACAATATAATAGTATTTCCTTTTGAGCTTTACATTTGTTCTGATAAAGCTCAAAATGGCACCAAAACTGTTCTGGAAACTCAGATTTTGTCCTGTTAATGTGATTTTTTTCTTGCAGTATTGATACTTGATCTAGTTCTAGTTTATCAATTAGTATCTGATTTTTGATACTTTTGGCACCTCGTATGGTCCACATCATCAGACAAAAACAAATGAATTTCCATATATATAAGTTTCATACTTCAGATCAGATTGTTAGGTTACCCCTAGCTTGAATCATATCTAGGCTACTCATTTAAAAAAATAAAGTTATCTTCAAAAACTCCAGACAGAATTAACTTTTTTAGGTATTTCGGCAAATTGTACAATATTACAAATCACATAAATTGCTCAAAAAAGTTTAATTTGATTTTGAATCCCCAAAGACAATATATATGATTCATCTAATTTACAAATCTTTTATTGCTATCCCAAACCTACATCATTAAAACATCTGGAAATCCTGATGGACATTCCTCATACAAGCTCGCAGCCATTTAGATGAGTTATTATATGTGAGCTTTGACAGCGCTGGAGTGGTGTCAAGGGCACTGTGGGCATAAATACATGCTCGTAGTGAGATAATGACTGCTCCAAGAAGATTCCAGTGACAGGGCTAAGCTTTCATTACACTCCCCACATCGGTAACATGCCTCCGGGCCCCTCTCTGCTGCATACAAAGAAGCCGGAGCCATCCAACCAGCCCGCCGCTCGAGATGCGATCCGACGTACAGGGGGAAACTGTGAATGAGAAATACAATCGGGCCATATGAACGTGTATTCATAAGATTGAAAGATGAGAGTCGTATGGAAAAAGTAGATTAGAAGTTGATAGCATTTGAAGATATATATTCATACTTTTGTTTTGGCTGACTTTGGATGAAGAATCGAAAATCAGATGCTAATCGATGCTAAAACTAAGATTGGAACCACATACTCGTTTGAGCAAGTATCGAGACTGCAAAAAATCACATTAACAGGACCAAATTTGAGCTTTTTCTGAGTTTTAGTGTCATTTTGAGCTTTATCTGAACTAGTATAAGATCTCAGGGTAACATAAAGAAAGTACTACAGCTGGTAGAGTGTTCGTCCACTGATCTGAAGGTTGGCGGTTCGAATCCTGCTCTCGATAAACATCATTGGTTGAGTGATCAGATCCACTGACCCACAGATCGACGGTACGATTCCAGCTCCCACAGATGAATGCTGTCGTTGTGTCCTTGGGCAAGACAGTTAACCCCCCTCGCCCCAGTGTCTGTGTACACTGGTGTATGAGTCTGTGTGTGAATGGGTGAGTGGTTCCTTAATGTAAAGTGCTTTGAGTGACTTGAATGCGGAAAAGTGCTACAGTGGTCCCTCGTTTATCACGGGGATTATGTTCTAAAAATAACTCGCAAAATCCGTGAAGTAGTCAGTGTTATTTATTACAATTATTTTATATGTTTTGCGGCTGTAAAACCCCTCACCACACAATTTATACACTTTTTTCACACAGGCATGAACATTTTCTCACATTTCTCTCTTGTTTAAACACTCTCAAAGTTCAAACGTTCGTAGGTGCCTTTGTCATTGCAGAATGTTTCATCGACATTGTGGGTTTTGTCAGGGAGAAAACTTGCAAACATACAGCACTTCAGAGTCACACTGCGATTGAACATTTATGTAAATTTGTCACATTCTGTACTGTACAGGAGACACGGAGGAGACTGATGGACAATGGTCTACAGTCCCTCAGCCAATCAGGACGCAGAACACAATGGTCTACAGTCCCTCAGCCAATCAGGACGCAGAACACAATGGTCTACAGTCCCTCAGCCAATCAGGACGCAGAACACAATGCACGCTCATACACTGTAAAAAAAAATAAAAAATAAAAAATAAAAGCACAATTGTACTAAAAGAAAATCCGCAAAACTGCGAGACTCCGAAAGCTGAACCACGATATAGAGAGGGACCACTGTATATAAAAATTTGACCAATGACCATTTACTATTATTTTGTATGAGTACAACAGTAGTACTACAAAAGGAGCTTTTTTTTTTTTTCTTCATTGTGGTATCGTACCATGACAACACAGACCAAGACTAATACATGCTAAAGTTTACAGATTTATTACTTTTAAATGGAAGATTTCTTTTTCCTGGTTGAAGGTTTGAATCCTGCTCACATGATGTCTTATATTTGTTTCGTAACGTTTTTGGTGTATCCTTTAAGTTGCTACCGCTTTTGCCTGGAAACTTGCACAGTTTGGCAATAATCATATATCAGTGGAGAAAAGAAACGCTACCAGGGGAAGTTACAGATTTGTGCTGTGGAGAGGCGAGCCTGCTTACAGTAAGAATGCTTTTCAGGAGCAATATAAACACTTGCTATGTAAAATTTGCAACATAGATAAGTTCAATACCTGTGGAACATTCCAGGAAAAGCAATAACATCCCAGCACTTTTAAAGGATTGCAATCTTTTTAGTGTACTGCTGTCTGTTATATTCTAAAGGAACTTATTTGACGACTTATTTGAAATACATTTGACTCAGTAGTATATTTTATGCTTGATTTACATCTGCTGGAACAGTCGTATCATCTCAGTCAATCTCCTTAAATGACAGTGACGACTTGGCAGTGGAACCTTATTTCCAGGTGCGCGTCGATCCTCTCCAGACGTCTGCAGCTGGCCCTGTATTAGTGGATTTAACTGAAACCAATTCGACGCGTGCGCGCTTTGGCTTTTTCCGGTTTTATGGGACTTAATGGGCTCATCTAAATGTAAATGAGTGGTGAGCTGGCTGTCTGCTGTCTACGCGGGGACACCGTGTTTAGAAAATTCACGTCCCTTAGACTCAGTTCAGGCGAGTTCACTCCACGGCCCCCGGTTTAAAGACACTTAAAAGAAACAGAGAGGAAATTGAAATGTGAATGTCAGTGCTTGAGATGGTGAAATATGCATACAATTATGGGTATTAGAGAGGTGGGTCCCGACGAAAATGTGTCTTTTTATGTTTTGACAGGCTGCGTTCTTTCTGTAGGACTAGCATAGCACTTTGTATAATGGATGTTTTTGGGAGAAAAAATCACACTGTTGACTAGGACTTCACGGTATGAGAAAAAAAAAGATGTGATATTCGATAAGTATGTTTGTATTGTGTATTTTAAAAGTGCAGTATGTAAGGAGGCGGCACGTCACATAATTCAAAGGAAATAAAAAGTTAAAACCATACTTCAGAACTATCTCCATGGAGACAGATACATTTTAGGCCATACTGTGGAATATTATAGCCAAAGGTACAATATTTCCATGTAAACGAGCAGGAAGAGGCAAAAAAAAAGTCAGGTTTGTGGAGGTGCAAGCCCGCTCAGCGTAAAAGTAAAAAAAAAATGCTTTCTTGTGCAATAAAAACATCTAAAGTGATATCTAAAAAACATCTAAAGTGATGGCCGAACTCTAGATCGCCTTGCCCGAATGGACTCTGGCCCTACAGACTTGAACTGGATGCGCCTTAGTCCTGGACACATCTATAGCCTGTCCGTCCATGGGAGTGGATCTCTCCTTCACTGTGGTTCTCCTCGAGGTTTCTCCTTTTCCCAATGGGTTTTTGGAGTTTTTCCTTGCCGAGAAGGAGGGTCTAAGGACAGGGGATGTTCTTGAACAATTTGCTTGTCTGTTTCTAATTTGCTTGTCTGTTTCTGTTTCACTGTTGATTTTCTAATTCTGTTGGTTAATCAACTCTCATGTTCAGCCCTAAGAGGCGACTGCTGTCGTGATTTTGGGCTCTACAAAAATAAATTGAATTGAATTGAATTGAAATTGATAAAAAAACAAAAAAAAAAAAAAAAACAGGCTTTTTATTTATTTATTTTATTCTATTTTTGCCTAAAAGGTTACCTTGGTGGCTTTAATATACTTTTTGGTACATTCAAATAAAAAATAAAAAATCTCTTTGTTTACTTAATTTAAGACCAGACCATCTAATGTAGGACTTAATAAGGAAAATCGTGAATAAAATCTGACTTTTGTCAATTTTACTTTAAAAATGCAACACATTTCTCTAAAATGGAGAACTTGTTGTTGAGATCTATTTATTTTCTTGCAATATCGATTTTTGTATTTTTTATTTTTTTGTAATATCAATATTTTAGTCTTCTGTCCTTCTGTTGACTACAAAATCTAAACTGTAAACCCCAACAAGTTAAGTTCAGTTATAAAAAGTTGGGTCTCAGTAGCTCAGTGATTCACTGATCTGAAGGTTGGCGGTTTGAATCCCGCTCTTGACATAAACATCACTGGTAGAGCTGTCAGATCCACTGATCCACAGGTTGACGGTGCGATCCCAGCTCCCACAGATGAATGCTGTTGTTGCGTCCTTTGGTAAGACACTTAAGCCCCCTCGCCCCCAGTGTCTGTGTGCACTGGTGTATGAATGTGTGAATGAATGTGTAAATGTGTGAGTGGTTCCTTGATGTAAAGCACTTTGAGTGACTTGAAGATGGAAAAAGCGCTATATTAATATGACCATTTACCATTTTACCATTTAAATCGATTGACTGTATAAGCTGTCTACATTTGCTGAGTAACATTTTTGCATTGAATTATTGTTCACACATCAAAATTTCAAGTTACATAAACCTGATTATATATTTACAAAGTATTTACAAAGTGAACTCAACAACAGCTCCCATTCAAACTGCTCCATTTCACTATAATCTTTTCTGAAGTGAAATAACTCAAAATTACTCCAAATTGCATTACATGAAAACGGAAAAAAAGTTGAAATTGTATTATTTTGTGACCATTCTAGAAAGTTCTGGCACATAAAATAGAAAACCTAATTCAACCGATGAATCCCTGGTGAAAGACGCGAGATGAAGAGTTGCCAATGCTAGCAGCCAACCTGATAGATTTCTGTTGTTCGCCAAATCGTAATTCCCATTCATAACACCCAGATTCCCACAGAGTCATTTTTAAACAACTATCTCATTCAGGCAGCTGCTCCTGTCCCGCCCGTGGATTAGCCCTGTTAGCGTGTTAGCTAGGACACACACATGTGGCTCTATAGCAGATGCTGTGAAACTCTATCTCTGGAGCCAAAGCTGAGGTCAACGGAGGTGTCCCGGTGCTACATATAAAACAGTACAGTGTCTATGTAAACCACTGAATTGTGGGTAAAGGCTCAGGGAAGGGGTCAGGAGTTCACAGCTGCAATGGGACGTCCCTGTTCAGCTGCTGTTGTCTTACTCAGTGGGAAAAGAAAACAACTTATTTTGGACTGAAACGCTACAACAACTCCCTGTGCAGCTCAGAATACAATAAGTACGCTGGCAACAGTACGTGTGGCTTTCAGCGTCCTGGTTATAGGTGACATTTTGAGGACTTTTGATCATTTTGAATTACTTATTGTCATGGCAACGGTGCTGGATTTTCAGTAACTTTTTTGTGTTATGATGCTTGCAGTTTTCATTATGGAAGTACTTTGGCAACAGTATTCATGGCTTTCAGGTTAATGTTTATAGGTGACATTTTGAGGACTTTTGATTGTTTTGAATTGTTAATTGCCATGGCTACAGTGCTAGATTTTCATGACTTTGAAGTAGTGATTTTTAAGTGTTTTGATTAATGTGTACAATTTGGAATATGACAAGTACGTTGGCAACAGTATTCATTGCTTTCAGCGTTTTGTTTATAGGCGACATTTTGAGGACTTTTGATCATTTTTAATTACTAATTGTCATGGCAACAGTGCTAGATTTTCAATAGCATTTTTTGTGTTAACATGCTTGCAGTTTTCATTATGATAAGTACGTTGGCAACAGTATTCACGGCCTTCAGCGTCTTGTTTATAGGCGACATTTTGAGGACTTTTGACCATTTTTAATTACTAATTGTCATGGTAAGGATTTTAGATTTTCAATAGCAGTGTTTTGTGTTAATATTTATTGCAATTTCCTTTATGACAAGTATGTTGGCAGCAGTATTCATGGCTGTGAGCGTCCTGTTTATAGGCGACATTTTGAGGACTTTTGTCATTTAAAAAGAATGATGTGTTTTGCATTGTTAATTGCCATAGCAACGGTGCTAGATTTTCAGAAGGTCATGAATGCGGGAGGCACGGACTGTTTAGAGACGTTGTCCATACTGCAATGAAAGTAACTTGAATTATTATTTTATTGGAGAGAACTAAATGTGATTGAGAAGGTTTATAAAAAGTACAGTACATTGAAACACGCGAGAACAGTTTGTCATTATTTTTAGGCGAAACCTGAACATATCCTCTGCTCTATTTGAGAACCTCTAGTTTATAAAAGAACGTTGAAAGCCAAGTCTCCTCCCTGTTGTTTGATATGACAAAGCAGCGCCCTCTCACCAGTCATTATGGCCGACTGGCGAGCGGAAAAATCAACTTTTTGTGTAAACTCTGAATAGCTCCCATGTTTCTTTCGGACAAGGACACCGCTACGTCTCCGCTGGCCAATTATTCAGCGCAGACATTTTCAAAGCCGGAGACAGTACAGCAGACTCGATGACCTCCTTTTGTGGTTGGCGATAATGATCCGCGCTCAGCTGGAGTTGAATCAGAACATCTATATTCCCTCTGTGAGCGTTGGCAGCCATCTTTGATTCGGGCACAGGACTGTAGAACAATAAGAAGAGGGATGGGGAGTTGGTAGCACCCACAGGAGCTTTGCGCAGCAGTTGAGGTGGAAATGAGACACTTATTGTACTTTTATTAATGGTGGAACAAAAGCCTGAGTGTCCAGCGGGGATTGTAAGTGGCGAAAGGTTTGCTGGGGTTTGGTTAAGTGTCGTGGAGTCTGCAGATTTGGATAAAGCAGTAGGTCTTCTCTAAAGTGTAGAATAAAGATCTGTTTTGTTTTTTTTAATCACAAAAATGATCCTTTTTAACCAACTCTAAAACGCTCTGTACCCATTTTTTCCATTGTATTCGTGCTAAAATGTCTCACCCTAGTTCAGATTTATTGTACAAGCCGCTCTTGAGGTCAAAGTAAGTCGGCTACGTGCTGTTGACATCTAATTAGAAAGCAGTTTATTGTCTGATCAGGAAGTGCGCTTTTGCATGCTAAGTATTGTTAGCTTTGTGTCACGCCATGGCAAAACTCCACTCTTGTTTGTCTCGAGTTTTGAAAAGCGCTTGTAAAATCATCACAGTGAGTTATGAGGATGCTCAGGATGCATAAGGTAAGTGAGTGATATTTGGACCAACAAAGGAAACTCTGGATCACTGCAAACTGTTTGAAATGAACTAGTACAGCACCTTAAGATACACACAAAAAGTATTTTATATTGAGAAGATATCTGTGTAAACCCTCAGTCATCCAGGTCTGATCCATAGCAAAAGAAGAAGTTAAATCGTTGTAGGAGTGAGAAGATATCAGCTGTTGATTTGAACATATCATTTATCAGTTTAAAGATACACTAAGTAACTTTTCTACCTCCAGCTTGGCTCCATGGATCGTTATTGCCTGGAATGTTCCACAGTAACTTGCATTTCTTGCATTTATTCAGTTGCAAGTGTTTTTATTGCTGAAAAAACTTGGAAAAACACACATTCTTACTGTGAGCAGGGTTGCCTCTCCACAGATCTAACCTGTAAAGTGGCCTGGGAGAGTCACTTGCTTGTCTCCATATCCATGTTAAATGTTACACTGTGGTAACTTCTGGCTAAAGTAGTAACGTCTCCATAGAAACCAGCTAAAAGATAAAACTTTATGTGGAAACCGATCTGGAAATTACAGTGTTGCGACGCAAAGTTCAAAAAGAGCAGGAGAATAAGAACATACAATCAAAAAGAAGATAAATTATTTTTAAAGATTTACAATAAACATAAACCAAGCTTAAAACACCAGGAGAATAAAGCTGTATGAGGTAGTTTTTACACATTTACTTCACTTCTGGCACCAAGTTTGTCTTATTTCTTGACTACAATTTAAAATTTTTGTGCTTTTGTAGACTATAGTGTCACCATACTGAAATTTCAAACTCGATTTCAATATTAAGGAATAGACGTGATACTCAGAACTGATTCGGGAAAGGTTCATTTCTGTCCTGTGTGAACGTGACTTCTTTTTACCTGCTGTAATGAGTGTCTAGTTAGTGTCCGATTTTCTTTCTTCATCCCTAATGAACAGTTCCAAATACCGCGTTAGAAGTATTGCTAAATAGTGTGTGAAGTGCAGGTATGGCTGTGCAAACATCTGCTCCACACGTGACTCCTGGATCATTCTTCTCTCCTCCGCTTACACTTGTATCTTCTCTCTCTGCTGTCAGCCATGTTTGTTTTGGTCGGCTGCCTTAAGTGGCTCGGGCGCACACTTTGGGGGAATTTCTGTGTTTTTCGAAGCACCTCCTAACTCCATTAAATCTAGTCACGTGAGCGCTGTAAAACCAAACGGACTCCTGCAACCCACAGAAAGAAAAAAATCTAAACAGTGGAGAAGGAGGGAGGAGGCAGGGAAAGAGGAGGTTTTGAAGGCTCCGAGATTGAAGCCACATTGTTTTAGCAGCACGCGTTGGTATTTCCTCTGAGCACAGTTCAGGGTGGAGCAGGAGAGAAGGAGAGGGAGGGAAAGAGACAGGGGGAGAGAGGGAAAGAGAGGGAGAGAGACAGGGGAGAGAGAGAGAGGGAGGGAGGGAAAGAGAGGGAGAGAGACAAGGGGGAGAGAGGGGGAGAGAGAGAGGGAGGGAGGGAAAGAGAGGGAGAGAGACAGGGGGAGAGAGCGCGAGAGAGAGAAGGCAAGAGAGCAAGAGAGGGAGAGGGAGGGAAAAAGGGAGGGAGAGAGAGAGGGTAAAGTGAGAGGGAGAGATAGAGCGAGGTAGAGAGGGAGACAGAAGGGCGGGGAGAGAGAGGGGGTGAGAGAGAGAGGGAGAGAGAAAGAGAGAGGGGGAGAGAGAGGGAGAGACAGAGAGGGGGAGACAGAGGGGCAGGGCGAGAGGGAGGGAGACAGAAGGGCGGAGAGAGAGAAAGGGGGAGACAGAGGGGAAGAGAGGGAGATGGCAGAGAGAGAGAGAGAATTGGAGAGAGGGAGAGAGAGTTGGGGAGAGAGGGAGGGAGACAGATGGCGAGAGAGTGAGGGAGAAGATGGAGAGAGATGGGGAGGGGAGAGAGTGGTGGGGGATTGTAGGAGGACTGGGAAACGGAGGAGAGAGGGGAGAGGGAGAGAGGGGGGATGATGGAGAGGGGAAGAGACAGAGAGAGAGAAGGAGAAAGAGGGAGGGGGGGAATAGAGAGAGAGTAGGAGATTGGGAGAGAGGCTGTTCACTTATAGGCTGCTTTTAATTTGAAACCAGTGCTCTGATGTAAAATATAGGTTTCTAGTAAAAGAATGAGAGTAATGTGGTATTTTTTTTTGCATAGGGGAATTTCTTGAGTTCTAATGTTAAAGTAAATGACAAGACACAAGACTTCAGGACGCAGGAGTCCAGCAGCTGTGGGCCTTAAAGTAGAGACAGACTGGACTCTAAACAATCGACATCAGCCACGGAAAAGTTCATATCGGTCGATCTCTGCCTTAAAGCTACCATCTGTACTTAGACTGGCTGACCCGCCCCTGTTGTATTCTCACATATCACCACTAGATGCTGTCTACGTTACTGCTCTGACTGCGGAGAGGGGAGAAGGGAACATCTGCCATCTGCCGTCATAATTTGAAATGTCAGTGGTTTAATTATGATACTATTGACTTTAAATGGGCTGTACCTGATTAGTTTCATGTAATCAAGTAAAACAGAACATATATATTGTAAAAGCAGCTCTTTAGGTCAAAATGAGACCGGTTTGTGCCGTCTGCATCAGATTATAAAGTGTTTTTATCGTCGGTGAACGAGGAAGTAATGCTGTTGCTCTGTTAACATGCTAGTTATTGTTAGCATCAGCGTGACTAAACACACTTATAAACTCATCAACGAAATCAGATACAGCACCTGTTACTCGCGGCATTTTATTCGGATTAATATCGTCTAAGGTAGCACCATCCTAGACAGTCAAATACTCTGACACTCTTACAGTCTGATTCATTTCCAGTCATTCGCTCTCCACATTTAGCTGCTTCTGTATTACACAAACACATTCACGTCTTGGAAAGCTAGGGGACGTGTCTTGCCCAGGGACACAACAACTGCACCAACCATCAAACTGGTCTAACAGTCTAACACTCTTACACTGTTACAGAGCATTTACACATCTCCTTACTCAAAAAGTTTGGTGACATATGGCTGAAGATGATGTCATAACACAAGATAAGTGGATCATAATAAGCCTATACGTTTTAATCCAGTAATGCTGTGTAAATATGCGAAGGGTCTGGCCTGTATCATGACATTAATCCCATCCGATTCTAAATAATGACCTAATAATCCAGTGTTAAATCCCCTGATGCTAGCCTCTCCTATGCGCGCTGTCTCTAGTTCGTGGGATACAAACATAATTTATATAGAGAAAAACGACTGGGTGAGAGCGTTCAAACATGATTATATGTTCTGGATGTTATATGCAGTGTTGTTCCCAGACAGTTCAGAGTGCATGTCTGTGTTGCGCCCATTATATTTGCGTAGCTGACTCACTGTGATAGCTGTTAGAAAAGTTAAAATAGAAGTTTCGTAAGTGATTATCCATAGCTTATACTTTAGATTCTCATGTACATACTTCTGTTTATTTCATACCTTGACAGTTTTGGCCACAGTAGGACGACAGCGCCATCTGCAGTTGTCCGACTTCTTCAGAACTGTATCCCAGGTGTGAGAGAGTTGGTATGCCCCCTCGTCCCGATTCACAGTCTGGTGGGCGCGTTTCCGGATCTCGGTAGCCTCCCTGATCCAGAGATAGTACTTGTTCCTCTCTGTGACCTCTGACCTTAGCGTTGTCCCAATCCCTGCGATGTTTTTCCTCTTGCAGTGGTCTGATATCACAGAGTTTTTACTGGTGGGCTTGTCATTCAGTGGCTCGGGAGCATGTTTCGGTTGTTTCTTTTTCACATTACAACTGAAAGAGGCCATCAGATGTGGAAAATTCTCTCAGAAGATTATTTTTTTTCCCTTGTGTTTACAATTGGCTTCGGACAAAAAAAAGGTTAAGTGCAGATGAGTTAGCGTTTTGAGAAGCCACAGTTCCACAGCCTTCGTGTCTCATCTCGTCTTGTGGGAAATTGGTTCTCCCATTCCTAGACCAAACCAAGTCTACATCAGGACTAAACCAGACCAAGCCAAGATAAGACACAATGGAAGAGCAACTCGGGATTTGTACTTGAAACCTTTTGGTGTGAGGGAAGACGTGACCACTGCCCAAAACAACTGTTAAAAGTTACATCTATTCTTACAATCATCGTAAAAACATATTGGCTTTCCTCTTCAGCATTCTTCCCCAGAGTTCACAGAGCGCTGACTTCCTGTTTCCTGCCCGATCTGGAGCACAATCAAACATGGCCGCCTGGATGTGTTTTGTGAATGGGGGAGCGGAGGAAGGAGGAAGTGCGACCTGTTGGGCTTAATGTTTGTCTTGGATTGGAAGTGCAGCAGGAGATCAATAAGGCGCGTGTGTGTGTTTCATATTTGAGAGGAGATTTATGCCAGCTCTGCATTTTTACTCTTTTATTTATAGAAACATTTGTCCAGCAGCTGTGGATCTGCCAGAGTCATCAGATCTCAATCAGGTTTACTTCCCCTGTCTGTTTTTGATGTTCATAGGCGCAGCTTGTTCTGTAATATTTGAAAGTTTGTTGTGTCCTTTGGCAAGACATTTAAAAGTGCACTATTTAACTTCGCTTGTTACAGTTGTCCATCTGTTGAATGTTCCATAGTAGCACATTAAACTTCTCCATCTTGGATTTAGCCAATTACATGTGTTCTTATTGCTCAAATATACCGTGGAAAATGTGCTTTCTTACTGTGAGCAGGGCTGCGTCTCTGCACATCAGACCTCTCCATGGAGATATGTTTAATGTCATACTGTGGAACATTACAGGACAAACAATAGCATTTTGATGGAGACAAGCAGCAGGTGACGGGCTCTATATCTGATAAGCGACAGTGTGTACTATACATTACACTATTCACATACAGAGTGGGAGACTCAAGAGCAAGAACAGCAAGCACTGGCCCAAGCACCAATTTCTGAATTGGTGCAAGAAGACTCTACGTACCACTGAAGTCTAGGGCCATTGTTGCCCCATTTAGATTTATTTATTTGATCCCTGAGGGACAGCTTAAAAACATTCACATAAGAACATCACACAAGCAAGAACCAGAAAAACATAAAATACAGTACAGTACGCAGTTAAGCAGTTCAGTGCAGGTAAAGGCAAGGTACAGCAGTGATAAGTCCTTTAAGAGTGGTTAAGGAGGCAGATGACTGTGGGGTTAAAAGAGTTTTTAAATCAGTTCGTTCTACATCTGGGCACAACAAAGCATCTGCCAGAGGGCAGAGGCATGAACTCTGAGTGCAGTGGCTGAGCAGGATCTGCCATTATTTTCCTGGCTTTAGTCACAGACCTGGTTTTAAACAGGTCCAATATGTCATTGCACTGAATCCCAATGATTTTTCCACACTCTTTGGCAACGTTATGTAGCTGTTTACAATTTTTGAGGTTCAACAAATCAAACCAACAAAGAAAAGAAAACATTAAAACTCAACAAAGCTATAGAGCATTTTCATGAAGGAAGATTAACATTCACATCTCTAAGTTTCTGTATAAAGTGGGTTCTTTGATATGCTTTACTGCACACTATGTCAACCTGAGATTCAAAGGTGAAGTTATTATCAGTTTGGGTGCCCAAATATTTATAGTCCTCCACAATTTCTTCACGTCTAAGCACACCTGGGTCAGGGCAGGGGGAGCCTTCCTGAAATCAGTGAACATTTCTTTTGTTTTTGAAACAGGAAAGATGAGCAACACAACTGCAAGAAATCTGACCAGAATGTGGTCCGTAGAGTCGCCGTGTTGCAGCACTGACACATTAAGTGTGTGTTTTAAGGCCAACATGGGCAAACAGGTAGTCCTCACTTACACTCGCACATTCACACTCTCACACTGCTGCTGCTTGTCGCCACCACCAGCGCCCTCGTAAATCCCCCCATGCATATTGTAGTGGGATGATAAAAGTCTGTAGATATAGACTATTCTTTGCCCTGTGCTGGATAAAAAAAACAAATATAACACATAAAGGAGAAATTACAATAAAAACAGTGGCATTAAATCTTTGTAAGGACATAGAGTTTGTGTTCCATGTTGCAGTAATTGCTGTAATTTACTGCAAAAGTGCCATGAGATTTCATTATCCCGTATCTAGCAAACGGACGTCTTTTAATGAGCATAACAAAGGATTAATTTCAACAGTTTAGCCATGTCTCTACTAGCATAGCATGTTTAAAACGAGAACAATAGAGAATAGAAGTCTGGACATGTTTTTAGTTGCTACACAGAGGACAGCGGCATCTGGATTTTGAGAGGAACTTTGTTTATTTGCATATTCTGCATGTAACTGACCCACGGCTAAACTCCGCCCTCTAGGCCTACTTCATATAAATACATTTGACCCTGTTCATGACCTCCAGCTTCCTGCTTTCCCCCATCCAAAAGTTATACTATTTTGTTTAATATTTAAAGTTGTTAATCACTATGGCAACAGTCTCAAATTCTCATGATTCTGAAACCCATGGATAGCTACCATTCTTTTAGCTCGATACACTTCGTCACCCCTCATTACATCCCCACATGCAGTAATGCGTCCTCTTCTGGTGTTTTGTATGCGCACACTTCACCGCAACAACAAAGTCCTGGAGGGATTTTCCACCTCGCATCGTCGTATCTTTGAATAAACCTTTGATAAATTGTTTGTGACAGTTACACATAATTTTAGACTGTAGGCCTGGATGGTTCTATTCCCATCACAGTGACTTCTTTTGTTGTGAAATCAGGTCAAATGTCGCACTCAGATGCTGGTGTTTTGTTTAGCTTTAGCGTTAGCGGCTAAACCAGTCGGATCATAGCTGTCAGGAGATGACAGAGGGGCTGCTTGTAAAAAACACATTGAAATTGTTAGTTTAACGACTATGCCCTGAAGACAAACAGCATGTGATGGATTGACATGAGCTCTACTGGTAATTTACACCTCAATCACATAAGATACTTGACATATCTGTGGGCTACTTTATGAAATCAGGCTAGGAAATAAATCTGTAGTAACATTTTCTACAAAATTGTATTTACTTTTAACAAATCTATTACTGAAATGCGCTTCTTGGGACGACTGTTCAAACACATTAGCAAAGTTATCACTGCGTTACAATATTTCAAAACTAGAAGACCTACGCCCCTATGATAATCACAACTCTAAACCTTAGTATAAAGAAGTCGACTAAGTGAGTCTGACATCACCCACATCGTTCACCTCCAGTCAAATGAAGCTGATCGGGGCTAGAGCAGTTATAGGGGCCAATTTGGAGCCAAGTTGCATACTTGGAATTCTAGTATCATAGCAACCAAAGAGCCAATCAGGAGCGAGGCTGTTGAAGGTAACGCCCCTTCCCACACTGCTGGTTTAGCAGGAAGCAGGCGCTTAGCAACGCTGTCCGTCAAACCTGTTGCTAATGCTAGCTGAGCAAGTTCAGAGAAAGAAGATTTGTCTGTTATCAGTGTTCATATCTTGACTCAATAGTAAAATGAAAAAAAAATACAGAATAATGCATTTATAATATTAACACATAATAGTAACAAAAAAAGACAATTAATAATCTGCCATTGTTTTTATTCATATTCATTTTTTGCAAGATATGCCAGGTCCCCATTTAACAATTTTCCTTTATGAATTAGCCTCTGCACTGCATAGAGAGTCCAGAGCCAAGGACAGCATTCAGTATCAAAGGTTAACATGAGCTATTTAAAGACGTGCTACTGTAGTGCTATCATTTACACATCCCATAATAATCCATCTGCGCAGTGCACCCGTGGAAGTATAATAAGGTCCTGAAGATGATCTGAAGATGGGGTTGTATTGGTCCAAATTTATTGACACATCTGGCCAAAAATTATTTTTTTCTGCATTGCTTCGTTAATACTACAACAGAAACACCGAGCGATTGGTTAGAGCTAGCGCGTTGGCTCAGAGCGGGGCTAAATCTTACATAGCTAAATGGAGCGGCCGCTAATAGAGCTCGCATCACAGAGAGGGCGGTGTCGTATCCCGTTCTTATTATAGATCCAAGAGAGTACCTTGCGTGTACCTCTATCACTTCTGCTACAATACATTGGCTGCCATATCTGTTATTTGCCATTATCGTAGAAGCTAACATGCTAAAAATGCTGGTATACTGTAGATAAACTCGCTGCTGTTCCCTACGCACTGACTGACTGCACAAATCAATTGCTATGTTCCAAAGCATTAATGGAGACTTATATAAATGATAAAATGTGCAGTGATGGTTACATAAAATCATTGCATGACACAGAGTATTGTCAGTAATATCCAGCTTTACATCAAGGCCATTGGAATAAAGGCTTGAATTCCCCCTTAGTCATGCGTTATATTTCAAAGAGATGGATATAGGCCTTTCTATAAATATAATGGAGTGTAACAAACTCATGACATGGACAGTGACCTATTGACCTACATGTCTGATGTGTGACTCACGTAAGATCACAAGGCAGGGATTTCCCTCCACTACTCCATTTACTCTTGAGTATTAAATATAAAGTTTAACAATTGGAACATGAAAATGATGTGTCAGTACATAAACATAAAAATATAGAAAGTGACAGAGAATGTTTTTGTCAGGGTGATATTATCCAAATATCAGAATGTTAACAGTGTGGCAGTGAATGTCTACTCTTCATTTTTAAATTGCTCTGGTAGTGGGTGACTAGATTTTCAAAGAAAAACTGGGACACAGCTGGGATGGGGTGTTTGGTAATAATCAAGCTGTGAAAAGAGCGCCTAATTAAGAATATTATTATGCACTGGACCCATTTATGACTTATTCACATATTCTGTTGTGAGTCAGTTTAATTTGATGCTTCAGTCAGTACAATCGAGGACATATTTTGTGTTCTGGTCATTTTCAAGCACTTTTTTTCTGTATTTTGGCTAAACAAAAGACAATTTATGCCCCTCTTTACTGTTGGCAGCTATCAAATTGGTCAAAAATAAAGACACCTGGCACTTTTTGGGTGTAAAACTGGGACAAATCACATTTCATATTGAATTAACTAGTTTGTGGTGCTAGCTGGGTTGTTGCAAGTGTAAAATGTGCACTAATAGGTTTTAACAACATATCAGCGCTCAAAACCCCCAAAAAGTTAATTCTTTTATATATGAGTTGCAGTTTTATGAAAGTGTTAGCTGTAGGCCAAGCCCCGGGGCGTAAACATGGCCGCCCATTGAAGGGCCGCCCTCAATGGTGCATGATACTTTAGCGGCTAGATACATCGTATCCTGCCCATCAACCATGGGCAGCTGAGCTACTGAGACTTTGTGCAACTAAAGTGAGCGGAGCAGCCGCAAAAGAGACAAAGGAATAATAAATAAATACATTTTAAATGATAATATTTGTGCTTCCAGGAGCTTCTAAACCTGCAGCTCGTTCATGACAGTCGGGCACGTTCACATCGCTCACATGCTCACTCATGTCATGACCGCTCTAATCCAGCAGAGCTTGAGCTTCGCTAGAGCAGACATGGAGCTGAAGCTAACAATTAAAAAGCGCTTTTTTAAAACAACAGAGAGATTTTGAGCTGAGAAAAAGTTTATAATCTGAAAATAGGTATAAATCATCACAAAACTGACCTTTGTCAAAGCTGTAAGTGCCCTGTCAATTGTCGGTTCCCGTCAGTCCCTGTCAATTCCCGTCAGTCCCTGTTGGTTCCTGTCCCTCCCTGTCGGTCCCTGTCCGTCCCTGTCCCTCCCTGTCCCTCCCTGTCTATCCCTGTCCATCCCTGTCCGTCCCTGTCCGTCCCTGTCTGTCCCTGTCTGTCCCTGTTAGCCGAACACGAGCAGTTTGTGATTACATTGTTCTCTATGAGAAAAATTCTTCCTGTGCAGGAGGAATTTTTTCATTGTATTACCAATGAGTGGCCACTAATCCAACTCAAGACAGCTCTAAGCAGCAATACCTTATGCAGTTATTTGAATAGATCCATGCTATAGGCCTATTTGGCTAATAAGAGTTGATGGATGTTAGGCTACTGAGCTAACCTTATTAGCAGTGCACTGTTATGATAAACTCGGATTGATCCTGTTACACTTTCTGTCAAGTGTAAGTCAGTGCAGCAGACTGTATTTAAACCGTTGTAAAGAATAAAAGTAACAAAAAGATAGATGGATTCCCTCTTGTGAAAAATACTTCAAATTGTCTGGGACATGTCATGGCTGCTGGCATCTTTTCCGTAGCCTGTCTCATGCAAGTCAAATGCTAGCCGTCTGCATGCTAATGGAAAACATGCAAATTTATACCATTCTCTTCAACTATTTTTAGCTTCAAAACCAACAAAAGTCTGTGGCATTTATGAAGGATGGTTTAAAGCAAACCTTTATTATGAAAGTGTTTGGAAATCCCCATTAGAGTGCCTGCGGTTTATACATTACATCAGACGTTCCAGCTTTAGTCCTGTTAATATTATTTTGTGTTTTGGAAATCCCTCATGAGAAACAGGAGCTGATTGGATTGGACAGTGTGGGTTGTTCCTGTTCCATGGCCTTGTTGTTGGTAATGAAATGACTGAATGAATTTCTGCTCTAATTCTGGTCTAATTTGTCTACTTCCTGTTGATTGTGGTTGTCATGGTAACTAATGACCAGAAGAACAGGAAGATGGGAGTTTTGGATGGTAAGATACATTCTAGGGTTGGCAAAAATATCGAAAATCAGATACACCTTGACTCTAAAACTAGTATTGAAACTCGATACTCATTTAAGTATTGATATTGAAAAAAAATGGGATGAAATTTGATCTTTTTTCTTGAATTTCTATATTTTTTTTTGTTGAACATTTCAATATTGTCTAAAAAAAAAAAAAGAATATCGAGTTTCAAGTCTATCCTTTAGTATCGAAAGTTACACACACTTGCGCAAACACACACACAACCTCAAAACTGGGACTAAGCCTTAAACTAAAGTGGGACAAGACCAGGACTAAACCTGGACTAGTGCAGGACTAAAGCAAATCTACTTCAGGACAAAACTTTGCTCAGACTAGGACCAAAAAAAGTGTGAAGGCACGCTAACAAACAAACAAACGCAAAGCCAAGCATTTCAGCCAATCCTAATTTCATTTATCAATTTCCTGTTTTGAGATGAATAACAATTACTTTTTGTTTCATCACAAACTTCCTGTCATTGTTACCAGTATCCAGCAGTGGAATTTCAGCAGGCCCACTGAAATGTTGTACTCAAGTCAATGATATTTGCTTGGTTAAATATCTACTCAATTACAAGCACTGCTGCTAAATGTACTTAAGTAAAGATGAAAATACTACTCACTAGTTACTTTTTAACAGCCCTTCTGGACAGAGCATATGTTACTTTTAAATCAGTGTTATAATGTTGTTTCTTCATCATAAACATACCCGGAGTTGTGTTTTGTTTCATTCACACGTTTAACACAAAATCCTACATATTTAGGCAGTGGTCCTTTCTCAGATTTAAAACACTCCGTTCCACCTTGTGATGTCATTTAATGGTAATACAGGAAGTGCTCCACAGAGACAGTGGTGAAACAGCACTAAGACAACTGGGACTTGTACAGTACTCAGTAATTTCACAGGTAACTACATGTTAGAATTATAGACTGTATATATAAATGGATATAGCTAACATGCTAGCCGCCGTGTTTCAAATAGAAAGTGATCATGGGCGCTTCCGGCTCCACTCTGGCTCCAATTCACTTTACATTGAATAACTGTGGCCGCTCACACTCACTTAGTCCAGTTCTTTATACAGTCTATGGTTAGAATTAACATCAGTTATAATTACTTGGGTATTTGTACTGTGTTTTCAACCCCTGTGAGTATCTTCTAACCCTAACGTGGCCTGTTGTGGGTCGGTTTTACTGGACTCCATGTCGAGTGACTGTGACGCCTCCTCTCAGATGGACCAGATTAACTTAATGTGGGATGTTCCGATGAACTCACATGGCAGACACGTTCATTTCCTCCTGTTGGGAATCGCACTTGGTCCAATAAAACACCAGAACATGAAATGCTATAAACGTTGCTCAGTGTGAATTTACGACAATTTTATCACTTATTTTTATGTGAAAAGATGAGGTTGAGAGCCACACGAGTTCAATGTGGCTCAGATACTCGGAGACTAAACAAAAACATTACTTGATATCATTCTGACAACAATTTTCACTCCATTGTTTTGACTAAATATGGATTTAATAACAGTGAAAGCGTACATTTATTTATCTAAAGTCACATGTTTGCTCATAAACCGGAGTGAGATCGCTCCAGAAGTTGAATGGAATATCTTGAATGAGTGGCACGCTGTCTCATTTTCAAGTGTCAGTGTTTGTGCGTGAGAGCAGCCAATGTGCACTCAGCACTTTTACAGCAGTCCTGTTGTGTACGCGCGTGTGTGTATGTGTATTTGTGTGTGTGTGTGTGTGTGTGTGTGCAGCAGGTGTGACTCAGGTTCTAGTGTAAACAGTGAGCTCACAATCTCACAGGGCCCTGCAGGTGCATTTACCTCTTCTATAAGTACTGACTGAGTATAGCATTTGGGTTTCAGCTAACCTGGCTAACACTTGGCTTGTCACGATAACACATTTTGAATATAGTAATTACAGTGACAGGCCTAGCCAACACCACACTGGTTGATGACTTCTACACATTTATCCGTCTGGCAGTGCTCTCTCTGAAAGGGCTCAGGATGTTCGCACCAGTATGTGACATTTTGAACTCAAATGAACAAATATCACAAGAATTCAGCTTAGGTTTCTGAAGCAGTGACGCAGTTGGTGTTTTTTGGTGTCATTTTAGGTCTGTATCACACTGCAATGTGATGTTTGAGGTTATAGTGGTAGAAATAGTTTCATTTGCTGTTAAAAGTACTGCTTATGATCAATTGGGCTGGTTCAGCAGGAGGCCTGAATAAAAACTGGTCTGAGGGCCGCATTTGGTCCCCGGGCCGGACACCCCTGTTCTAGTATTTTAGCATTTTTACTGTGCTGTACTAGGACTCTTAATCGCTACCCAGCCCTATCCCGATACCAAAACTGATACGTTGGCTATGAACATGTGCGAGTGCAGATAGTGAAGCGAGCAAAACCGATCCAAATGTGTTATGTAAAGTTATTTTTGTCCAAGAAACTAGAAGCTTCTTAAAAGTTCACATTACGTAGGATGTCCTGAGCCAACAACGCCCTGTAAATAGTTTCATTACATTACATCACAACTGGACTTGGAAACCAATCCAGCAGTTTATTCTGGATCGGAGCCTGTACCAGTATAAGTATCATCCGCGAGCACAGTATATCGAAATTCTACTACAAAAATAGCTCACAGTCCCGTGTGTTACCAACCGACCCAGGTAATGATAATGAGTTGCACATAAACACATTGAAAGCAGGTCTGAGTCAGTCCTGCTTGATGTGCTCTGTGTTTTGTGCCTGTATAAGGTAATGGGGCCTCCGCTGTCTCGGCCTGCAGCTGGGAGTGTAAAATGTAAACTATTTAGCCAAAACAGGCATCCATCTCTCTCCTCTGTTACACAAGCTACACTCGACCGGAGCTGGAGAGAGGGAGCTTAAACACACATGAAATTTTAAAAAGGCAATTCAAATATTTATTTTGTATAACCTTGAAACTATGTACTAGAGTAGAGATGATGTCCCGGGGTTTTCAAACAAACTTCTGTTCTGCTGTACTGTCAATATCAAATTATAGATGGTTTTATTCTATATACTCTTCAGCTGGCTAGCACTAACTTCACAACAATGATGTTCTTTTTGTTTTTTCTGCGTGGAGTTTGCATGTTCTCCCCGTGTCTGTGTCGATTTCTTTCAGTTAAGGTAGTTTTGACCAAGTATACCATAAAGGCGCCATAAAGGTTTGCATTCCGAGCATCCTTATTTAACGTTTATAAGTTTCTCACAGCTTTCAGAGACCAGAGTTTTGTCATCACAGTCATGCTAACAACAGCTAGCATCCTAACCGTGCACTTCTTTATTATCAGACAATAAAACACTATATAATTACTGACTTATTTTGATGTCAAGAGCTGTTTATGCAATATATCTGTCCTGGGGCCTGACATATTTTGCACAAATACATGGGGAAAAATCAGGTACAGGGCCTTAAACCTTCATCTTGATTGCAATTGCACATCTTAACTTAAAGAATACGCTAAAATAATTCAAGTGTAGAATTTGATTGTGTTGTTCCATAATAGATTATTTACATCACTAGTTGCCAAAGACTGTGTAAAGAAGTGAACTAAGTGAGTGTGACGTCACCCACAGCCATCAGCTCTCGTCAAATGAAGCTCATCGAGGCTGGAGCAGTTATAGGGGCCAATTTCCATATCTGCAATTCAGACCGCGAGTATCATAGCAGCCAAAGAGCCAATCTCAAGTGAGGCTGTTGAAGGTGACACCCCTTCCCACCTGCACCGCTGATTTTGGAGGGACCCGGAGCTTAGCAACGCTGTCAATAAAACCAGTTGCTAACACTAGCGGGAGTGACCTCGGGGAAAGAAGGCACCTGATTTGTCTGTTATTAATGCTCATATCTTGATTTACGGACAAAGTAGCACATTAAATAGTACCAAGATCATGTAGAGCGGGTCAGTACGGACATTTTAAGACTAATGTTATGGAGAGAGGAGCGACAGTTTTTCAATAAGAACTGAATTAGAGCCAGAAGTGCACCCAGGCTTACTTCCTATCTGAAATGCCACAGATAGCGCATTAGCTATGTCCATTTATATATACAGTCTATGGTTGCCTGGCAGCCTCCTCACGCAGCTGAATGCAGCTTTATGTCTAAAGCTGGAGTCAAACAGAGGGCAGTGTGAAATATGTATACATCTGTCTATAATTAATAACAATAGTGTGCATATATGCTATGGTGCAAGGTCAATGAGTACTTTACCCACGGAGAGAAAAGAGATGGGCCATATTGATTCTAACACGTAAAGGGTTTACACTGTGAGGTATAGGTGGACGGTATACAAAATTCATGACAAGAACAGGGCACAAGGGAGTCAGACTTGACAAAATACCCAGATACTTTTTCAGCACCGAAAGGCTTTCTATATGGGAATATTACTCGCAAATATGTACTTGTGTTGTTGCTATCCATCTTTAATTCTTGGTTGACAAGTATTCTGTTTACCTTGGCACTTAAAAATTGACAGCGGCGGTACTGAATCACTAAAATGACACATAAAAAATCATATATGTTTCAAAACCTTTTACTTTTTCCTATTTGCTTGTCTTGTGCAAAAACACATTAATTTAGGTTGTCCATTTTCTCAAACAGCCTTGTCTAGACTTGATTACACTCTGTGACAGCTGAGTCCTGATTGGCTGACGGAGGGACTGTCTCTGAGTGTCCGTCACTCTGATTGGTCCAGTTTTGTATCCTCTGTTTGATTGACAGATTAATTTCTCATTCACTTCACTCTTAATCAAATTCATATTACACTGTCATACAAACACACTAGCTTTACAGAATTGGCCTGTTTATTCAAAGTCCTTTTTTTTTCCCCCCCATGTTTGAGCAAAATAAGTCTTACCCCAGTATAGATATATTGTATAAGTAGTGTTGAGGTCAAATTGTGTAGCGCCTGCGTCGAATAAGTGTTTCCTTGTCCGATAATCAGGAAGTGCAGTGAGGATGCTATTTGTTGTTAGCTTTGTGATGATGGAAAAACTCACCTCTGGCCTCTGAAAGTTGTGAAAAGCGCTTATAAACTCATTGTGGTGAATAATTAGGATGCTCAAAAACACAATTCCACATCCCAGATCTGCTGCGCTCCTGATCTAAATGTCCCTCGTTTGTGTTCCTCTTTTCTAGGTGACATCACGCAGAAGGGCTACGAGAAGAAACGCTCTAAAGCTGATTGGTGCTTATCTGCCCCAGTCTCCAGGTATAACTTCACCACACTTCATATTCATTAGGACGCTTGGTTTCTAGGTCAAACGATGCAGTTATATCTGGCTTGCACAACACATAAGGGATTTGTTGTTCTGTTTTAAACCAGCTGACTAGAGTAATCGAATCAGTTTGTGGCCACTAAAAATAACAACATTATGTGTCCACTATTGTGTGTGTGTCTCCAGTTGAAACCGGGTGACTTTATACGGCTGTGTTCTTGTGCCTTTTGTCATTTACCAGACTATATAACTACACTATACTATATACTATTTAACTTTTCTAGTGGAGAGTTCATTATCTGCTTCTTGTCACGGTGGAGATGTAATTGTGTTACCTGGAAAGTTCCACAGTATGGCATTAAACTTCTTGATCTTTCTTTATTTCATTGTGCATGTTTTGTTGTTGTTGCTGCGAGTATCTACGGTCACTTCTCCACAGATCTGGCCTGTAACATGGCCTGGTCACCTCACCTGTTTGTCGGAGCAAAGCAATAACATCTCCATGGAGACAAGCAATTGGCGGACCATAGACTGTGTGAAAAGTGGACGAAGTGAGTGTGACGTCACCCATAGCGTTCAGTCAAGTGAAGCTCATGGAGGCTAGAGGAGTTACAGCGGCCAATTTGGAGCTGAGTTACGTATTTCGAATTTTGACCGTGAGTATCATAGCAACTAAAGAGAGCCAATCCGGCGCGAGGCTGTTAAAGATAACGCCCATTCCTGCCCACGCCACTGGTTTAGCAGGGAGTGGGCACTTAGAGATGCTGTCAATCAAAACCTGTTGCTAACACTGATGTGAGCGACCTCGGGGAAACAGGGCGCCGGATTTCTCTGTTATTAATGCTCATATATGGAGTTACGGCACAACAGCTAAATAAAAATACCAGGATCACGTAGAACGGATTCATACGAAAATTTTAAGGCCAAAATGACAAGTCTCACTGCAGCAGTTACAGAGAGAGGGGCGAACTGGAGCCGGAAGCACGCCCATGCTCACGGGGGCAATCGGGTTAGCTATGTCCATTTATATATACAGTCTATGCAGCAGATCAACAAAAAAGTTACATAATACAGCTTTAAATTTGATACATTAAAATTGTGATCACATTTCACTCAACTGTAATGAGGTCTAGAGTCATGAAAACATTGCTTTGTAACCACAGTCTATAGGGTACAAGCCTGCACTCGCTCACATTAATTACTAATAAGGGTTCTTGACTATGGGGAAAAATAGTAATACTTTTTTTTTTTTGATCATCACAAACTAATGAAACGAAAAAGCAGCTATGAATGTACTGTGTGCTCATAGAGTGTGCTCACAGAAGGAAATGCATAGTTCACTAGCAAGGACCACGCCACAACAATGGTAAACGATAAAGAGAGACTCAGGATGACGGTGTCTCAGGAGTTTAGCCCAGCCGATTCAGGACCTCCCTTTCTCTGTAGACGGTGAGGTCCTCAGGCTTGAAAGATGAACAAGAGACACGAGATGGAAGGGAAGAGTTGAGAGAGCAGGGGCAGACAGTGTTGCCGGGAAAGGCCTGTATAAATAGGTCTTCTGGATAATTAGAGGCGTGGTTGAGGTGAGCTGTGTCGTGGTCCTGCTCCTGAATCTTAGTTAATCATATTAAATAATGGTTCAATCTCCTTGACTATTAAATAATTATTTCGAGCCCTATATAAACTCCTCTATACATATTGCAAGTAAATACTCAATATGTCATTTTACGTGAAAATCATTGATAATTTTCTTATTTTTTTCTTTGTTTTGTACTGCATTATTCGAACTAGGCCTGTCACGATAACGAAGTAAATATAATATTAAACAAGTCAGGAGCTGCAGTGAATAAACATCAAAATGAAACACTTTAGTTTTTAATTTGCATCTGTAATGAGACTTTGAAGTTATTTATTCAACATTTACAGCTTAAATCTTGTCGTATAGCCAAAAAATAACCCAGAATTTCCCAGTAGTGCAAAGAAAAAGTACACCCCAAAACATACTGTTCCAGCTTCATATGTTGAACGATAAGTGGATGTAGTAATCATCATGACAGACCTAATTCAAACCACACTTAAATCACTTCTACAAGAGCAAGACCTTTGACTTATAAACCGGCTGCACTATTTATGTCTTTCACACACATTCTCCACATTCCATCTCGATGTTATGGCACGAGCAGCATAGAGAGACATCAATCTGTCACTCATCTTGTAATAAAAATAATTGGAAGTATTGTAAGGCAGGGACCACTCCACCCCGTGTATAGAAACAGTCCTGCTTTTGTCCTGAGGAAACACAGCAGGCGTCCATTCCTTCTGTCTGACGTGGGAGCGGGGATAAGGCCGCTCGCTCCAGCTCTGTGTTATGTTAATGTAGTGTGCTTTGATAACTCAGAAACCATAGACTGTATATAGAAATGGACATAGCTAACCTGCTAGCCACCACGTTCGATTAGGATGTGGCGAGGCGCACTTCCGGCTCCGTCGATTTTTAGTTCACTTGGTCGTAAAATATTCGTATTTAACCTGCTCTTCATGACTCTGGTGTTTTTATTTCACTATTGTGTCTGTAAATCAAGATATGAACATTAATAAAAGACAAATCAAGCACATTCCTTCCCCGAGGTCCACTCACGCTAGCGTTAGCAACCGCATTGATTGACAGCGTTGCTCAGCAGTGTGGTTTAACAGCCTCGCTTCAGATTGGCTCTTTGGTTGCTATGATACAATAATAATAATAATAATAATAGTACATTTTATTTATAATGCATCTTCAATCTTCATTCCATAAAATCTCAGAGTGCTACAATAAAACTAGAACTTTAAAGGAATACTATTTGCTAAATGCTGAAAAAACATCGAACAAAAGCTTTTCTAAATAAAAAGGTCTTTAGATTAGCTTTAAAAAAGTCCTGGCTCTGTGTGGCTCTCAGCTGGACAGGGACACACTTCCAGAGTCGTGGTGCAGCTGAGCAGAAGGCTCGGTCCCCCATCGTACGGAGCCTAGTGGGGGGGGGCCTGAAGGAGCCGCCTGAAGATCTACAGTTTTATACAGTGTGTGCCATCCTACTCAAAATGAACCATAATGACGTCTACTCTGCTGTCTTCGATCGTGAATATGAAACCAAAACAATAGACCATTTAAAGGTGGACGCTGGAGGGACTATGTCTCTCTGGCCTGGAACACCTTGGGGTCCCACCGGAGGAGTTGGAGGACGTGTCTGGGGTTGAGGGAAGTCTGGGAGTCCCTGCTTAGACTGCTGCCCCCGCGACCCAGCCCCAGATAAGCAGAAGAAAATGGATGGACTGTGTAACTTTTCAGGTTGGGGATTCGTCATGAGCTTGTCTTCATGAAGAGCTTATTGCTTTACCTGTAATGTCCCAAAGTATGGCATTAAACTGAACTATCTCGCATTTATTCAATTACAAGTGTGTTGAGCATCTTGTAAAACAGGCATTTTTTACTTAGAGCAGATCTGATCCGACCTGTAATGAGGCGTGATGTCGCCACCTGCTTGTCGCCATGGAGATGGATAATATTACAGTAATGCCATACTTTGGAACATTCTAGATAAAGTAGTAACACCTCCACAGAAAGGAGCAGGTGGCAGACCCTCCACAAACCTGACTTACCTTGCACAAGAGGTGAATTCCTACAATTTTGCTACTTCACAAACTCTCAAAAATCGATCTCGTCCCAACCGGACCGAAACAAACATGAGCACAGATGGATTACGGGATTTAACAAAAGTTTGATTTCTTGGCTTCTCCACTGTTGCGGCTTTGATCAATCAGCTTGAAGTATACGCTTAGATGTTCAGCACCTTTTCCCAAGAGCCGTCCCACACTGACAATGTAGAACTTGCTCGAAAAAGTGCTACAAATCAAGTTGGCGTCTGACGAGTTATTGGCTGATGTCACCAACTCTCATTTTCAGCAAATTTAAAGAGACTCTTGTTGATATAACACAATCGATATATTAAGATTGCATTTTGGTTTTGGCTTTGTAATGAAACTCTCAAAAGACATTTATTACTATCTATTTGTAACTTGTCACCAGCCTCTGTATTTTATTACGAGCATCATTGTCAATATTTCAGCTCGACTCCATTCCAGAATAAATCCGGTTTGACCATTATTTTTATGAGCGTTTAACTAATGTGTCATCAGGACTACAGTTTTGGCCTCTCCTCCTCTGGGAATGAGGCAGAACTTGTGATGCCTGTGTTTGTAATTGGTCGAAACAAGCTAACTTATCAAGTCGTTAGCCGTGGCTGGATAGTGACAGCGCACCGGTCCAGTTCTACTACGGCTAATCAAACCTGAACTCGACTCGACCGACTTGTGTTACTCTGGATAGTCAATCTGGTGCTTTACCATTTCCCGTATTTGAGCTCTAATAATACTGTTTAGTGGTGGAAGAAGTACTCAGTTCTGTTACTTAAGTAAAAGTACAGATACCAGAGCAAAAAAATTATCAAGTAAAAGTATCACATGAAAAAATCTGCTTAAGTAAGAATATTAACTACCTGTTTAGAAATGCGCTTAAGAGTACAAAGTAAAAGTATTTTTGCAGAGAATTTGTGGTATAATGAAGCTTCAAATGTAGTGATTTTGATATAGATTTGTGTTAAATTTTTGTTCTACAGATACATTTGATTCAATATATATATCAAACAATAATATAAAATACTCTTACTTTTCAGTTATGTTCAAAAATGGAGCAGAAAAAGTATCGATACCTGTAATCTACCTGTACTTTGTAATCATGTAAAAGTAAAAAGTATCCACTTTAAAAAATCTACTCAAGTAAAATGCAAATACCTAAAATGTATACTTAAGTACAGAGCTTTACTACTTTTACTTTTTTACGTTTCCACCACTGACACTGTTATACCTGTTTTTTATTTTCCAAGAGAAGTAGAAAAGATAACTGTTCGTCTGTACATAATATACACAATATAATTCAAGTGTCTGTGGTATTTCTTTTTCAAGTACCTTAACTGCGTCAGATATTTTGGGCAAATATTTGGGCCAGTCACTTCATACTTCATGTTATATGCTAACTGATAGACACTGAACCAATATCCTGGACCGATACCTGATCTTGTGAAGTTTTTATTCTAAACTGATTCAGTTTACTGGTATTGTAAACCCAGTATCGTTTAAAGTGCACACAACAGGTTTTCATGTTTTATAATTATGATATAGTTTGACATCAGTTCTGTGGCAGTTTGTGGGTAAAGTACGAGAAAGTACAAAAAATACAGGAAGTAGTGTGGTGAATGTCATTGTCTGTTTAACAAAATAATCATGTTAACTATGTTTTAGTTTTTAGCTTTGTACCACGTTATAACATTCCCTCAACAAAAACATGCCTGAAGAGGTTTTTTGATGTACGGCCCATGCATGTTTGAGTAATTTAGCGATCTCTCCCGGGTACTATTCAGAGATTCTGTGCAATGCTCCGCCCACAAGCCTACGTCACCAATGCACCCGCACCACATCTCCCATAAATGAACATCTACATAAGTGACGTGCAGTAGTTTCGTTGGCAGAATGCAGCTGATTGTGTTGTGATAGCGCTCTGAAGGGGGAGTGACTTAAGACTAGGAGCAAACGGAGGGACCTCAGTACTCAGAGCGTCAAATACGAAAGTGGTTAATACCCCACAGAAGTAAAACACCCCCTCTTTAAGCACATTAGAAAGGTACACAGCCCTGTTGCCCTACTAACATAATTGTGTAAAGTTGCTCCTGTCTGCACCAAGCTGTGACTATTTGCTTTTACTTTGGTCGCAAAATAAATTTTTTCATCGATTCATTGCAGAAGACCTTGCTTCCAAATCCGTTATGAATGAGAAATGAGTGCTTTCTTACCAGAGACCTGACATTTCCCCAAGAGCAGAGGGCATGTAAACATAACCCCGGACAAATCAGATCATCTCCTTAGGCTGCGTGGTGCGTTTAAGGCCCCTCCGATCTTTTCTTATTCAGCACAAACACAGTGTAAATGCCATGTTGAGTTAAAATCCCCTCACTCTGCTGTTGATAGCGTTTCCTCACTGGCTCTGCTCCTCACTGAGATAGACATAATAACTGATAGAGGGATAGAAGTTATGTAATGCATGCTGGGAATCTCATAAAAGGAATATGAGGAAATTTTAAAATGATCTTGAATTTTTTGTTCTTTTATGAAATTTTCATATTCAATTATGAGCCAGAGTGATTTATTTTTTGTAATCTTAGAAGACATATTATGCAAAATGAACCTAAAATTTACTCTAGTGAAGGTGTGTGGAGTTTAAAAACACAGTGGAGCACTTCCTCAATTACCGCATGACATCACAAGGTGGAACAGAGTGTTTTTAGTTTGAGAGGAGAACTCAACTTAAATACAGAGTTTGTGTGTTAAACATGTGCGAATGAAACAAAACACAAGTCCAGGTCTGTTTGTGAGGAGGAAACAACATTATAACACAGATCAGAAAACAGTGCAATGTAGGCTCTTAAACATGTCTGTTATCAGCTACTTTAATTGTTTTCTTCATGGTAATTCGCTCCGCTGCCAGTAGATGGCGATCTGCACCAGATCTGAGTCTGGAGAGTTCTAAAACATGAAATGTCAAAGCAAAGGTACTCAAGGCAAGGCAAGTTTATTTGTATAGCACAATTTGTGCTCAAAGTAATTCAAAGTGCTTTTCACAATAAGAAAGACATGAAAATCACAATACAACAAATCAAAATTACATAAATTATCATCATAAAATTTACATTAAAAGAGAAAAGTGCAAATAAAACCCTTTCAGTCACATGCTCAGATAAACAGAACCGTTTTTGAGCCTGGATTTAAACATTGTCTGAGTCGAGGCCTGTCTCACATCTTCAGACTGTTCCAGGTTTTAGCTGCATAAAACTGAAACACTGATTCTCCAGGTTTAGTCCCTGACTCTGGCACCAGCAGGAGTTGGGTCCCTGAAGTCCTCAGAGTGTGAGATGGTTCATGTGGCTCTAACATGTGGGAGATGTTCTTTGGTGCTGGTCCATGAGAGACTTGTTCACACAGAGCTGCTTTAAAGTCTGTTCTCTGAGCCACAGGAGCCAGAGAGACCTGAGCACAGGACACATGTGTGAAGTATTTCCTGTTCTCAAGATTTCAGCGTATTTACTGCTCTTCTTCCAAGTTTTAACATCCATTGAAATTGTGATTTGGGTTGCCACGATTTTCAAATCACAAAGGCTACAGAATGTCTTCAAAAACACAATACTCTGCCTTTTTATAGAACAGTTTAGGCCTCTGTAATCATCTGTATTAGTTTATCACTGCATATTTCAGCCTTCTCTCAAATGTTCACACTCCTGAAGTTGTTTACATCGTGCACTTTTTTATAGAATAATACTTTTAAACATGCATCTCAGATCTAACCACGTGTATATTGTAAATCTAGATGAGTGGACAGTTGAGAACAGACAGAAATGAGTAGGAAATACCATCTTCCTGATTGAATTTACATTTTACGTTCTTCTGTTATTGGGGACAACCGTTAAACTTGTCCTGAGAATAAACCAGCGAAAAGCAGTACATCAATCTGTCTTTTCTCTTATGGGAAGCGTTAAAGCCTCGTATTTTCCCAGAATGCTCGTACATCCAGCGCTGGGGGTTTTGTCTGTTCAGATAATGCACTTTGGAGTTTTCTTTTGGAGTTTTCCGAGCTGCTCCGGCCCGGGATGAGAGCGCTGATGAAGATGGACGACGTGAGGAGTATGGGATTCATTTCTGGTAGATGTCCGTAACACAGGGCTATCGCTAACAGATGCTATCGCTAACGGATGCTATCGCTAACGAGATGCTATCGACCGGCCTGGTTGAGGTGCACTTTGGGGGAAGGCGAGGTGTAGATGTTTAAGTCTACAGAGAATTGGTCAGTTGTGGTTAAATACAGTGTAAATGAATTTATCTGGATTGATTTTGTTAGGGTTGTCATGGTAATTACTAAATAAATTATGTGAAAGCCACAGTAAATGTCCACTTTTTAAGCCAAAAAATAGACTATCATAATAGCTTTTGTTTTCATTTGGATGTATTTATTGCAACATAGCAACAGGCGTCCTTACTCTGCGTGGGCTTGCATATCCAAAGACCTGACCGTCTAGCTTGCCCTTATTGTTTCCATGGAGATGTTCTTCTGCTATAATATTCCCACACTATGGCATAAAAACTATCTATCTCCAGTCTGTGTGCTGTAGAACATTAGGCAAAGCACCACACACTCACCACAGAGACCAGCAGCACCTTTTAGTATTTTATGTTTACGTTTGTGCATTAATTTTTAAAAACATAATTTTACCAAGACCCATACATCATCAGATCGTTCTACATATTAAGAGATCGGCCAATGTTTTTTTCATCTATGTCAATTGGTTAGAATCCAGAGCCAAAAGACGGCGATAAGCTCGTGTGATATTGTGGGGTTGATAGTGGTGCCGATTTCTGATTATTATGTGATTTCAAATTTACTTCAACTCACGCAGCCCCCTTTTTGTTCACCAAAAACCTTTCAGAGAGCAGTTTAGTCATGGGTTTCTTCACACTTAAGTGTTCAAATAAAACTTTGTGTTGTACTGTATCTCCGGACTATAAGTCCACGTTGTTTCATAGTTTGTCTGGGGGTGTTGTGGACTTATACGCAGATGTGACTTATTGTGAAATTATTAAAAGATATAATTTCACATCTTCATTATTGGCACACTGACAACCGCACAAGGGCACTCTAGACGTGTGGACCCCCCGTATCTACTCCTTCTGTACGTAATATTACATAATTAAAAGAATCGGAGAAAAACTTGAAAGAAAACTGCCCCTAAGGAAGATCGTAATTCTGCTGAAGTCTGACACCACGCAGAAGAAGACCAGGCGCGTCATCTCCGCCGGCGTTGGTCTGAGTTGTTTCAAAAAGCAACCAGAGAGGTCATGAGGAATTCACTGGATTTAGTGATTTGCGTGAGATCCGAGGAAACGTGTAGCTTGTTTTTTTTATGCTTTAGTTATCTGATTAACTATTTATATCTTGGCTACATATCCAGACACACGCTGCTATTCACCGTTGTTCTCTAGTTTATGTTATATATTATAACCTTTAAAGATAAAATGTCGTTTTTTGGTCTCGGATTTATAAAATAAATTTCTCTCCAAAAATGCGACTTATAGTCAAATGGGACTTATATATGTGTTTTTTCTGGTGTGACTTATTCTCCAGTAACGTACCATTACTCTTTACGCAGGCAGGTTGACCAAAACAAAGTATCGGCCGGTGCTTGAGAGATTTTTAAGGACCGATACTCTTGAAAAGAGCAAATAGCAGACTGACATATAGCTCACCTCCCTGTTTTTATGGGTCCAGTGTCCGGCTCCGAGCGCACCATGGTCCAGGAGAGGAAAGACTCCGGTTCACTCCATCTTCATCTTTCCAGCTACAACGCCGACGCTTATCAGGCTCCAGAGGATGAGCGCTACAGCAGGTACAAGCTCTAGTAACTACTTGCCGTCTGCTGTCCTGTCTGGGTTTAATAAAGAGTGAGAGGCTACTGGGGCACGGAGGGCGGGCAATAGTTACCTTTCAGGGTGGAAAAATCCTACTATGGATTTCAACAAAAACTCAGGGAAGGTAAAAGGAGATGTGAGAACTAAAGGACACTGTGCTTAAAAATTGTGCAAAAACTAGAACTAACGCTTTTACAGTGGCCCAATCGTTTACTCTCACAAATTAAGTTATGTATTCTGAACATCCTAATTATTCCTTGCATGCTAACACGACACTTCCTGATTATCAGACTATAATTTGCTTTAAAATTAGAAGCAGATTTCAGAGCAATATTGATAAGTTTTTGGTGATAGTTTGAGCAAAGTGTGTCTTGCCCCAGTATGAGCAGCTCTGCGATCAAAATAAGTCAGCTGCATAGCGTCTAAGCATTTTAATTGATGAACAGGAAGGTGCAATGTTAGCATACTAGTCGTTGTTAGCTGTACCATCACTCCCCACTGTTCTCTGAAAAGCTGTGCAAAAGTGAATGATGAGTTTTAGTATTATAAAGAATCATTGCTGTGATTAATTAGGATGTGCAGAAGGCAGAGGTCCAAGGTGAATCCGGGCAACGATCAGGACCCAAGTTTTACAGAGTACACCTTTAATGCTGCAATTTCTCCGCCAGATTAAAAGTCTCTCGTAGTGCGCACGTGATCTTTCGCTGTTGTCGTCTGCGTCGGTCTTATCCCACAAAATCACAATCTAATTGCTTTATAGGCTGCTCATTTTAGTTCGATCACTTTATTATGGGTTCGGAAGGAAACATGAATGATAACACTGTTTTCATTTTCGCCGATAGCTTCTATCCTCAACTAGATACTGAGAATAAGGATACTGAAACCTTGGGCAGCTAACCATAAGCATTTCAATAAGACGCGATTTTCATAACTGCTTGGATAAGTTGTAGCATTTTATATTCATTTTATTCTGTTGGGTTTTAGAGCGGAAAGTTTATAGTAAATCTTTTTGGTTAATAGTATTTTCAAGAGCTAATTTAATGACCTTAAAATTTAAAAGTCTCAACTTGAATGTCATTTCAAAAGTTTCTGATGTGCATTGCTTTTTCTTTTTTTTTCTTGGAGGTGTACACAGACAGGTACTGATTCAGGCCTTGTGTGACTCCAATGGGGAGTGAGGGATTACTTCTAATTTAGAGGTATGGTCTCAGTGTTGAGAAAGTAACAGTGTAAGCACAAATAAATGTATGTCAGATAATATAGTAACACGTATACTAGTTAGTGATTACATTTTAATGCCGGTATTCCATATTCTCATAATAAGTTTTCTTCCCAACACAAGATATTTTCCAAAACGACAGATGATCTGTATTCAGAGGTGCCCAGGACTTTTTTATGGGAGGGGGCCACATCTCAAAACATTATTCAAACCTAGGGCGTCACATGAGCAGTGATCCGTTGCAGTGCGGTGCTGTTAAACACAGCTTTGCAAGCGCTTGTTTATTATAGGCTCGAAACACATTGATTTTAGGTCTGTATCACACTGCAATGTGATGTTTGAGATAATAGTGGTAGAAATGTTTAATTTGCTGTTTAAAAGTGCTGCTTATGATCAATTGGGCCGGTTTAGAGAGGAGGCCCAAGGGCAATAAAAACTGGTCTGAGGCTGCTAAACATTTGGCCCCCGGCCCATAGTTTTTGGACACCCCCGATCTAGAGGAAGGTTCTTTCTCATCTAGGAACTAAGGTAATCCTTTATTGTTTGAACTGTAAAAAGTAAATGTGTAACATTTGATAATTTAAGTTGGATGTTGTCATCACCAACAGACAGAACAGTGGTATAAACAAAATCATATATGAGGTTAACAGAGCAAGAAATATAAATGTTTCAAATCCATTCAGTATATGCCGACATAAAGCTGGTGTCACTCGTAGATTACTTTTTTGTCGTTTTCAGACGTGCACACAGAGGCCGTGCAGGCGGCAATGGCCAAACACAAGGAGAGGAAAATGGCCGTGCCAATGCCCTCCAAACGAAGGTCTCTGGTGGTCCAGACTTCTATGGACGCCTACACTCCCCCAGGTAACTGTCTGTGCCACTGCTTTTGACTATCACCAACCCGTGAAGTCTCTTACTCTTTAATGAGAATCTATGCGTTTAGCTTATTAAACAATAGACATCAACTTGTGTCTAAACATACATTATAACAATCTCTGGAAAGGCGTGCCCACTCACTGTTTTTTTTTTTAAGAGATATAGATCCGCAATGTATCCCCACGGTTTCCCAAAGTGAAGCTAATACGAATTATATGAACAGGTCTACATCAGTTAGTATCATTGTAGTACTTATGTATTTTGGGTCCCTTTGGATAAATATTTCACATTCTCTAAAATAAATAATGTTCGCATTTGGAAAATACACTTTATCAAGCTACACCTTTGTTTCCAATGAGGAATTTGGTGCTGCTGGAGCTCCCTCTGCTGTCAGCAATGGGAAAGTAAACAGGTGAGTGCAAGTCCCTTTTCCTCGCCGTGAAAACTAAAAACTAATCGAGCCATGCGTTTGTTGGTGAACACAGTTTTACTGTAGATTGAGTCTGGTGATGGTTTATAGGAGTGAAAATGGTGTAGGAGAAGTCCAGAGTTTTTACTCTGTGACGCAACTAAACGGTCCAAAATGCATTTTTTTGTTGCTGCGTAGTGTGAGAAGATGATTTTGGCTTAATGGGTTAATGGAAGAAGTGTGAACAAAGCAAAATACAACTCTACGATATATGGTTTTAATCCAGGGGACAAACACTTATAACATTGATTAAAAGGGTCAAAAAAGTCTATTTTGCGTAACATGTTCTTTAAGAAAACAGCTAAATCAGTCGAAGCATAAAAGTTTTTCTCTTTACAGCAGTGTCAATTCCCATAGACTACAACAACTGTCTCCCAAGTGTGTGCGTTTTGATTGGTCTGTATAATGAACGGTGTATTTGTGCCTTGTGAACTGATTGAGGGGTAGGCTTCAGTCCCCACCACATGAACGTCATAATCACCACGTAGCACAATATGGAATGAATTGTTCTGGACACTGGTAATTGGTAAAGATTTGTCCAGGCTCTTTGTTCCTCTGGGGAGTCCCCCATATAGGTTTTTTTTTATATCTCTGATCTGATTTACCATCTTAAAAATCAATGCTAAACAGAGCTAGTTCTAACCCAAAACGTTTTGCGGTTGTGTGTCCTTGTGGCAAGACACTACAACTAGGTCTGCTCTCAAATTGTTAATAATGGCCATAATATATGAATAACCGGTAACATGTTTTTAACTTGTTGCATGTGTATTGGAAAGAATTGTTGCAATGATAGATGAACGATAAAATGTTAATATGTTCCAACAACTGTTGCCTGCAATGTTCCACAGTACCAGCATATAACACTTGACTAGGCATGCATTTATTCAAATTTTTCAGTGTTTTTTTTTGTTAAATTTTGCACATGGGCTGTTTCAAGTGCATTTGAAAAAACCTCCACATTTTTTGTTTACTCTCTGCTGGGTCCATTTTTCTCCTATTGCGATACCTTTGCCTGAAACATAATTTTGCTGACTTGCGTCACCCGCAGAACCTGACCTGAATGCCTGTGCGTTCACTCCGCTGTCTCCATAGAGATACATTTGAATGCCATAAGGACGGTGGGAGATTCCAGAATTTACATAGTGCCGCTGTTTTTTATAAAATCGCTGGCCCACAATCATGAAAGCAACTTGAATCTTGGCAGCAACAGGCGCTGAAATATGACGTCTGGTGGTCAGCCTCATAGGAGTCCCACTTATTTTTACATACACTGGTGTTAGATGAGTTAGTATATATGACCCATTGTGACCGAACAGATTGCAGCTCACAATGCATCTGAACTGTTATGAAATACAGCCCGGGGACATTCCTCCATAAATATGACTGATGAGTGCTGAGCTTGTCAGCACAGAGGTGGGTACTGTTTACTTCAATAAAAATATTACGTCAAAGTAGGAGTGTAAAAGTAAGCTGCAAGAAAAGTGACACATTTCCGTTAAAAAAAAGTTACTCAGTGTAATGTTCTGATGTACTACCCACATCTGCTCAAATCTCACATGAGTTACAATGACAAGATACCACCGGACAAACCACAGAACAAGGGGCACAATATGTACTGACAGACTTGTCTGCTCGGAGCCTGAGGGGCAGAGGGACAGTTATGGACACTGACTCACAAACATGTACAGTCCTGTGTGCACTTAGATGTATATGAGCTATCTTCAGAATTTAACAATGTGTAACACCAATGAACATGAGTTTTAGTTTGGTGTGTAATGGTAGGATTAGTGGGGGATGGTGTAAAGTATCGTAAAATCAGATGGTAATCGATCCTAAAATGAGGTATTGCGAACTTAGAGTCCTCAGTGCAGTGCGGCAGGCAGTTATTGGTACCAAAAAAAGTCACCATTCACAGGTCAGAAATGGAACCTTTCCTTGAATATCTTTAGAATGGATCGTGTCAGAACAAGTAAAAGACCATAGACTAGTACAGTCACCCATTACCACTATGGAACCCACTTGGACAACTGAGGGATTACACAGATATAAGGCCACATGGGAATATAAAGAAGGTTTGTACTACTATGTTAACTTTGAAAATCATATTCTGTTGTCTAAGAAAAAGGCATCATGGTAATCGGAATAAGTACTGAGTATCAAGCTTGTATCCTACTTATCCTAAAAAGACAAAGTTTGTGGTTTTAGTTTGCTGCCGTGAGGTTTAAAGCTGCACTATGTCACTTTTCTGTCACCTGCTTGTCGCCATAGATATTATTTGCGTAAACTTTAAGCTAAGGAGTGCCTCAAGGCTCAATTTGGGCGCAGTACTTTTTACTAGTTTTACATGTATTCAATATCAGATGTTTTTTACGGCAATCTTCTTGTGACCGGGATTGCCTCTCCACAGATCTGCTGTTGCTTGGTGAAGGATCAACTGGTGAAGCAATAACATTTTTATGGAGACAAACAGACGCTGGACCCTCTACTGGGAAGTTACACAGTGCAGCTGTTAAATAACCAAACTCACATGCGTCAACTTAATGATTATACTGAGGGTATGATTTTTAAAGTACGGCTTGGTATTTGGGACACTTGAAGACGTTTTAGATTTTATTATTCATTTACTTCACTCTGTTCTGATGAGCTATAGCCACAGCTGCCCTGGGAACAGACTGGAGGAGCTGGCGAGGCCAGCCAATCTGCACCATTGGCCCTGCAACACCCACCAATCACTCTACACAGGCACATTCACACTAGAGGCAGGGCCGGGAAGTGTCTTGCCCAATTGACACAACTTATTTTGCAGTGTTTCCATTTCTGGTTTGACATTAGCTTTCACAAAAGCAAATCTGTCTTAATAAGTGATTTAAAATACACTGTTTAATTCCTTTGACACCACACATCTCCACATGTAAACTCCCATGATGCTTTGCTGTCTGTTTTGAATGACAAATCAGGCCTGACTGTGACAACCAGCGGGGGCGCAATATTTACCAAAACAAGACACAGCCAGACAACATGGCGCGCCACCCGACTGCCCAAGGAGGATGCAGAGGGAGGCAGACAGGGGGGAGCTTATGAAAATGAAATAAGTAGAATTTTGTCTAAGAATGGAGTAGGTTGGGGGAGAGATGAGGAGATGGTACAAGGAGGAAGGGTGGGTGGGTGGTGTGGATGTCTGGTTGAGAGAGAGGAGACTACTGCAGTGTCCCTGTTTGAACCTTTTGCCTCACAACTCCAGTCTGGAAAGAGAGACAAAGATGATGGATTTAAAGTGGTGAAATGAGGGCAGAGGAGGCTGTGAGAGGGCTGTGAAAAGTGAGAAAATCAGAGTACTAATCGATACTAAACTTGTATCGAAGTGCTAGATGACTCATTGGGGGTGTCAGGGCATCGATACTAAAAAAGTCACATTCACTAGAAGAATTTTAGTTTGAAAGAGATAGAGAAACAGAGAGAAAGAGGGACATTTAGATATTTTGATTTCATTTGTGTGTCTTGGGTCTTAGGTGTCCAAGGTAAAGGACTAGGGGTTATAATTATAAAGCAATAACTATTTCTAATAACAATGTTAAATAGTTAAGGCACACCAATCGGGGGGAAAAAAAAAAAAGGATACATGTGCTTATGACTGCATGAGTTGTAAGTCATGGAAAATTAGTACGTGTTGTCATAGAGATAAAACAATAGTCAACACTGCTGTCCTCAGTAGTGGGCGCGGGCTGTAGGAGGAAATGTCATTTGAACTGAAACCATGATTGTGTGGTTATGTAAATAACCTTGTGTCTCGTTAGTATACTGTGGGCTTATATAAATGTGTTAAAAATGTACCTGGATGTTGTCGTTGCTTCAGCTCTCAATTGGAGGTTATTGTTACCCTACCCATAGTATCAAAAGGTAAATATATTTTCTTTAGGTTAGACACTGTGATAATTGTGATAACATTGTCACACCAGCTTTAAGCATTGGGTTGTAATACTGTTCACTTCATCAAAACGAGACCAGGAGTTATGGTGTTTTGTTTCACCCTCACGACATGTTTGACTCCACTACACCATGTTTTGTACACTTTAGTCATTAGTCTGTCAACATCTCAAAGCTCAAAAGTTGCTCGTGCATCCACCTTGTGATGTCATGAATTGATATGTTTTCAAGTTAACAGGCGACCTTCACATTGCAACCTTTAATAGTCCAGTAGAGATTTGGCCTATTCCAGAGGGTCTGCAGATCAATCATTGGATTGTTCTCGTGAAGGGTGTGGGAATGTTTAAAAACACAGTGGAGCACTTCCTTGTATTACCCTCAGGCGATGATCGGCAGGTCACCCAGCGTGGAGAAACAGCGTGTTTTCACAGTTTATAGAGGAAGACTACTCAGGCCTAAATAACTCTGCTGAGGTTTTGTGGTGTTAAACCTGTGGATGAAAAGCACAAAAGAGCACATCTCCCAGTAGTCTAGTATGTGATCGATACGGAAAAAATCAATTATAACATAGAGTCAGAAAATACCTAATATAATCTTTAACACGACTGTGCCTGAAAATCAGAAGGAACACACTAATTTTAATACTGTTGGCCGCAAGCAAATCCAAAGTTATTCATAAAAGCATGGTGAAGACCACTTTTCATGACAACGCTTTCTACTGCATGAGTGCCAGAGCATGAGTTGGTTTATTTGGGAATGTCACTGTTAACAGCTCACAACAACGATAGCACATGCTACAGACGACAGCAGCTGGGCGGCAGGCTTAACTGTTCCTGAAGGTTCGGTTGGACGCGATCGCATATGACATGACTAAACGCTGTCCACTTGTCCCAGGCCTTCTGCACTCCACGTCACGGCAATTTTAATTAACAATGAGGGTTTGTATTGTAATGGCACTAATAATCATTTCAAACACATTTCTACGTGTAAAAACTCAGTACTGTGCTCTAGTAGGGTCCGGGGCCTATCCTCTGGGTCGGTCCGCGGCCGCCCACCAGGGGAAGGGGGTCGCCGGGTAAGACGACCTGTGTGAAATCGTAGGGTCACTGCGTCTCTCTTGAGTTGTCTTCCTATCGGCACCACGCGAGGGCGTAATCCTGCATCGCGTCCCGCGCCGCAACGCGCCTGCCGCATCATCGCAGGCCGAAGAGTCCACGCCCGGAAACCTGACACGTAAAAGCGTGACGGCAATGCAAGACGCCTGCAGACTGTCCCCATCAACTCTCAACGTACTCCAGGACCAGTGACCTGTCGAGGAGAGAGCAGACACGAGCCACCAGCGAACTACACACGACCCAGTGGATTGTGAACGAGAGCTCGCTCGCTTAACACGACTAGACAACAGAACCTGGGACGAGTAGAGGTGAAGGGAGGAGAGAGAAGGTAAGAGGAAGGAGGAGTAGGAATACAGAAGGTGAAGTAAGAAGTGAGCAGTGACATGATGGAGAAACCTAGATAGGCATGCAATGAAGGAGGGGTGTGAGAGAAAACAGAAGTGTGTTAGAGAGAGGAGCAGAACTAGATAGTGAGATGGAAGGAAGGAAGAGGACATGGAAGGTGTGCGCCCACCAAATGAAAGAGATGAGACAGACAGACTCGACGGGGTAGGAAGACAGAAGTAGTGGTAGAGAAGGACCAGAGAAGGTTTGTATGTAGTGAAGTGGTAACAAAGGTTGAGGACAAGGAGAGAGGAGCAGAACATCTTGGAAGGTAGAAGGAAAGAAGCAAACAAAATGCAAGGTGGCAGAAGAGGAGAGGAGAGAAGAGATGAAGACAGACGGAGGGGTAGATGAGACAGAATGTGGAGAAAGGAGACAGAACAGAGAGGGTGAGGGAGAAGGAAGGACGAACAGAATTGTGTAGATGGGAAGAGAGAGACGAGACAAGAAGGGTTGGGGGGGCAAGGTGGAGAAGAAAAGAAGAGACAGACAGAGAGTGGGAAGGGATGACCGACAGAAGGTGCAGTAAGGACAGAGAGGAATAGAGACAGAAAGACGGAGGAGGAAGGAGCAGACGGTGGAAAGAGATGAACTGATAGATGAGGGGGAGGAAGACAGAAGGTGGAATGGAAGGAAAGAGAAGGGGCATCCGAAGGAATGAGTGAAAGAGGGAGAGGAAGCCAAAATGGGGAGATATAGAGAGAGAGAAGAAGAGGACAAACTAAGTAAATAGAGAGAGCACAGTGGTTAATGCCATCTATAAACAAATTCATAAGAGCAGGATGAAATTGTGCACACTATGGTAACTTTTTCCGGTGGAGGCTGTCCCATTTGTTTGTCTCCATGGAGATGTTTGTCGAGCTTTGACTTGAATGTTTCCACAGTATGGCTATTAACCTACCTAGAACAGGTCAGATCTGGTGGAGAGTCTGCGGGCACAATAAGATGATGCACCGTTTTTTAAGGTACCTTTTCAAGAAACACCTTTTGTTGGACAACATGATATGACTTTAAATGTCGTACTGCCGAAAAGATTCCAGGCATATCTTACAACATCTCCATGGAGACGTACGCCTTCAGGTCGCGCGCGCCCCAAGGCAGAAAAGGTTACCATAGTGAATCTTTTAAAATAATATGGAAATACAAAATGCCAGCGTGTGCCAGACAAAATCTTTCCCTTTGCTTGTGCCCAGACAGAGATGCCATTTAAAGTTCAGGCGTAAAACAACAACTGCTGGTCGATGTGGACTGCAGCAGACCTTTCTATATGGTCGCGTGTTATAGCAATTCAACACCTTTGCAAATACCAGGGTTTTAAATATTAAGGTTTTTAAGTGGCTGACAAAGACAAGCACATAGAAAACAGAGATGAACTTGAACTGGTGTTGTGGCTTTACAATGTAGGCAGTGGAATGTATGGCAAGTATTTATATGGGCGGGACACGGTATGACAGCTGGCTGGCTCTCCAAACACGCTCAGATGACACAAAACACACTTCTGGTATGTTTCAAATATAGCACAAAAACTCCAAATAGGGGGCATGGCGTCATTTTGGAAAAAACATCTCGATTGCGATATCCAGTTTATGATGTGTATGTGAATGAAAGTAGGATTCTGTCCGGAGTGCACCTTGGTAATCAACGTCCAGGAGCAGTTAACGTTTGAGGATGATTCAATCTGAACTTGATAAACTGAGTGCAGAGAATGTGTAACATGTTTGTATGGAGGGAGAAACTACCGGTACAACGTATGATAAAATGCTGAAAAAATGCTAACTCGTGTCTCTGCAGTTTGGATGATTCATGTATTCATTTCCAAGAGGTGTGGTATGTGCTGGATTTTTCCGGATCTCGTAAGCGCATAACTTTTTTCCCGTTTTGTAAATGCTGCGGCTTCTGGTGCAGTGCGGCTTGCACATGTTTTTTTTTCCGTGGCCCCAGAATACGGCGTCGATCAAAAAGTGAAAAAGAGTGGATGTCCTGTACCTGTCTGTCTCCCGCTGTCAGTGACCTGCGTTTCTTACCGTGAGAATAATACATTGGTTTGTTTTTATCGCGGGGGTTAGTATACGAAATCCGTGAGAAAAACTGAATTCTTTTTTACAATTGTCTATATGTTTTTGCGACTGCAGGTGTAGTTTCTCAGTTTCCCTCTTCGTCCTGTGGGCGCCGCTGAATGTCCTCGTACTGTTCTTTTTCCTTCAGTCCACTGATCCACAACTAAGCGACCTCCTCCCAGGTTACAGCCCTTTTTGCTCCTTATTAAAACTTATTCT
>JAIEZT010000372.1:0-41790 GCA_019594935.1 Periophthalmus modestus | reverse complement strand
TTTGAATATAGTAATTACAGTGACAGGCCTAGCCAACACCACACTGGTTGATGACTTCTACACATTTATCCGTTTGGGCAGTGCTCTCTCTGAAAGGGCTCAGGATGTTCGCACCAGTATGTGACATTTGAACTCAAATGAACAAATATCACAAGAATTCAGCTTAGGTTTCTGAAGCAGTGACGCGCAGTTGGTGTTTTTTGGTGTCATTTTAGGTCTGTATCACACTGCAATGTGATGTTTGAGGTTATAGTGGTAGAAATAGTTTCATTTGCTGTTAAAAGTACTGCTTATGATCAATTGGGCTGGTTCAGCAGGAGGCCTGAATAAAAACTGGTCTGAGGGCCGCATTTGGTCCCCGGGCCGGACACCCCTTGTTCTAGTATTTTAGCATTTTTACTGTGCGTACTAGGACTCTAAATCGCTACCCAGCCCTATCCCGATACCAAAACTGATACGTTGGCTATGAACATGTGCGAGTGCAGATAGTGAAGCGAGCAAAAAAACCGATCCAAATGTGTTATGTAAAGTTATTTTTGTCCAAGAAACTAGAAGCTTCTTAAAAGTTCACATTACGTAGGATGTCCTGAGCCAACAAACGCCTGTAAATAGTTTCATTACATTACATCACAACTGGACTTGGAAACCAATCCAGCAGTTTATTCTGGATCGGAGCCTGTACCAGTATAAGTATCATCCGCGAGCACAGTATATCGAAATTCTACTACAAAAATAGCTCACAGTCCCGTGTGTACCAACCGACCCAGGTAATGATAATGAGTTGCACATAAACACATTGAAAGCAGGTCTGAGTCAGTCCTGCTTGATGTGCTCTGTGTTTTGTGCCTGTATAAGGTAATGGGGCCTCCGCTGTCTCGGCCTGCAGCTGGGAGTGTAAAATGTAAACTATTTAGCCAAAACAGGCATCCATCTCTCTCCTCTGTTACACACAAGCTACACTCGACCGGAGCTGGAGAGAGGGAGCTTAAACACACATGAAATTTTAAAAAGGCAATTCAAATATTTATTTGTATAACCTTGAAAAAACTATGTACTAGAGTAGAGATGATGTCCCGGGGTTTTCAAACAAACTTCTGTTCTGCTGTACTGTCAATATCAAATTATAGATGGTTTTATTCTATATACTCTTCAGCTGGCTAGCACTAACTTCACAACAATGATGTCTTTTTGTTTTTTCTGCGTGGAGTTTGCATGTTCTCCCCGTGTCTGTGTCGATTTCTTTCAGTTAAGGTAGTTTTGACCAAGTATACCATAAAGGCGCCATAAAGGTTTGCATTCCGAGCATCCTTATTTAACGTTATAAGTTTCTCACAGCTTTCAGAGACCAGAGTTTTGTCATCACAGTCATGCTAACAACAGCTAGCATCCTAACCGTGCACTTCTTTATTATCAGACAATATAAAACACTATATAATTACTGACTGACTTGATGTCAAGAGCTGTTTATGCAATATATCTGTCCTGGGGCCTGACATATTTTGCACAAATACATGGGGAAAAAATCAGGTACAGGGCCTTAAACCTTCATCTTGATTGCAATTGCACATCTTAACTTAAAGAATACGCTAAATATATTCAAGTGTAGAATTTGATTGTGTTGTTCCATAATAGATTATTTACATCACTAGTTGCCAAAGACTGTGTAAAGAAGTGAACTAAGTGAGTGTGACGTCACCCACAGCCATCAGCTCTCGTCAAATGAAGCTCATCGAGGCTGGAGCAGTTATAGGGGCCAATTTCCATATCTGCAATTCAGACCGCGAGTATCATAGCAGCCAAAGAGCCAATCTCAAGTGAGGCTGTTGAAGGTGACACCCCTTCCCACCTGCACCGCTGATTTTGGAGGGACCCGGAGCTTAGCAACGCTGTCAATAAAACCAGTTGCTAACACTAGCGGGAGTGACCTCGGGGAAAGAAGGCACCTGATTTGTCTGTTATTAATGCTCATATCTTGATTTACGGACAAAGTAGCACATTAAATAGTACCAAGATCATGTAGAGCGGGTCAGTACGGACATTTTAAGACTAATGTTATGGAGAGAGGAGCGACAGTTTTTCAATAAGAACTGAATTAGAGCCAGAAGTGCACCCAGGCTTACTTCCTATCTGAAATGCCACAGATAGCGCATTAGCTATGTCCATTTATATATACAGTCTATGGTTGCCTGGCAGCCTCCTCACGCAGCTGAATGCAGCTTTATGTCTAAAGCTGGAGTCAAACAGAGGGCAGTGTGAAATATGTATACATCTGTCTATAATTAATAACAATAGTGTGCATATATGCTATGGTGCAAGGTCAATGAGTACTTTACCCACGGAGAGAAAAGAGATGGGCCATATTGATTCTAACACGTAAAGGGTTTACACTGTGAGGTATAGGTGGACGGTATACAAAATTCATGACAAGAACAGGGCACAAGGGAGTCAGACTTGACAAAATACCCAGATACTTTTTCAGCACCGAAAGGCTTTCTATATGGGAATATTACTCGCAAATATGTACTTGTGTTGTTGCTATCCATCTTTAATTCTTGGTTGACAAGTATTCTGTTTACCTTGGCACTTAAAAATTGACAGCGGCGGTACTGAATCACTAAAATGACACATAAAAATCAATATGTTTCAAAACCTTTTACTTTTTCCTATTTGCTTGTCTTGTGCAAAAACACATTAATTTAGGTTGTCCATTTTCTCAAACAGCCTTGTCTAGACTTGATTACACTCTGTGACAGCTGAGTCCTGATTGGCTGACGGAGGGACTGTCTCTGAGTGTCCGTCACTCTGATTGGTCCAGTTTTGTATCCTCTGTTTGATTGACAGATTAATTTCTCATTCACTTCACTCTTAATCAAATTCATATTACACTGTCATACAAACACACTAGCTTTACAGAATTGGCCTGTTTATTCAAAGTCCTTTTTTTCCCCCCATGTTTGAGCAAAATAAGTCTTACCCCAGTATAGATATATTGTATAAGTAGTGTTGAGGTCAAATTGTGTAGCGCCTGCGTCGAATAAGTGTTTCCTTGTCCGATAATCAGGAAGTGCAGTGAGGATGCTATTTGTTGTTAGCTTTGTGATGATGGAAAAACTCACCTCTGGCCTCTGAAAGTTGTGAAAAGCGCTTATAAACTCATTGTGGTGAATAATTAGGATGCTCAAAAACACAATTCCACATCCCAGATCTGCTGCGCTCCTGATCTAAATGTCCCTCGTTTGTGTTCCTCTTTTCTAGGTGACATCACGCAGAAGGGCTACGAGAAGAAACGCTCTAAGCTGATTGGTGCTTATCTGCCCCAGTCTCCAGGTATAACTTCACCACACTTCATATTCATTAGGACGCTTGGTTTCTAGGTCAAACGATGCAGTTATATCTGGCTTGCACAACACATAAGGGATTTGTTGTTCTGTTTTAAACCAGCTGACTAGAGTAATCGAATCAGTTTGTGGCCACTAAAAATAACAACATTATGTGTCCACTATTGTGTTGTGTCTCCAGTTGAACCCGGTGACTTTATACGGCTGTGTTCTTGTGCCTTTTGTCATTTACCAGACTATATAACTACACTATACTATATACTATTTAACTTTTCTAGTGGAGAGTTCATTATCTGCTTCTTGTCACGGTGGAGATGTAATTGTGTTACCTGGAAAGTTCCACAGTATGGCATTAAACTTCTTGATCTTTCTTTATTTCATTGTGCATGTTTTGTTGTTGTTGCTGCGAGTATCTACGGTCACTTCTCCACAGATCTGGCCTGTAACATGGCCTGGTCACCTCACCTGTTTGTCGGAGCAAAGCAATAACATCTCCATGGAGACAAGCAATTGGCGGACCATAGACTGTGTGAAAAAGTGGACGAAGTGAGTGTGACGTCACCCATAGCGTTCAGTCAAGTGAAGCTCATGGAGGCTAGAGGAGTTACAGCGGCCAATTTGGAGCTGAGTTACGTATTTCGAATTTTGACCGTGAGTATCATAGCAACTAAGAGCCAATCCGGCGCGAGGCTGTTAAAGATAACGCCCATTCCTGCCCACGCCACTGGTTTAGCAGGGAGTGGGCACTTAGAGATGCTGTCAATCAAACCTGTTGCTAACACTGATGTGAGCGACCTCGGGGAAACAGGGCGCCGGATTTCTCTGTTATTAATGCTCATATATGGAGTTACGGCACAACAGCTAAATAAAAATACCAGGATCACGTAGAACGGATTCATACGAAAATTTTAAGGCCAAAATGACAAGTCTCACTGCAGCAGTTACAGAGAGAGGGGCGAACTGGAGCCGGAAGCACGCCCATGCTCACGGGGGCAATCGGGTTAGCTATGTCCATTTATATATACAGTCTATGCAGCAGATCAACAAAAAAGTTACATAATACAGCTTTAAATTTGATACATTAAAATTGTGATCACATTTCACTCAACTGTAATGAGGTCTAGAGTCATGAAAACATTGCTTTGTAACCACAGTCTATAGGGTACAAGCCTGCACTCGCTCACATTAATTACTAATAAGGGTTCTTGACTATGGGAAAAATAGTAATACTTTTTTTTTTGATCATCACAAACTAATGAAACGAAAAAAAGCAGCTATGAATGTACTGTGTGCTCATAGAGTGTGCTCACAGAAGGAAATGCATAGTTCACTAGCAAGGACCACGCCACAACAATGGTAAACGATAAAGAGAGACTCAGGATGACGGTGTCTCAGGAGTTTAGCCCAGCCGATTCAGGACCTCCCTTTCTCTGTAGACGGTGAGGTCCTCAGGCTTGAAAGATGAACAACAAGAGACACGAGATGGAAGGGAAGAGTTGAGAGAGCAGGGGCAGACAGTGTTGCCGGGAAAGGCCTGTATAAATAGGTCTTCTGGATAATTAGAGGCGTGGTTGAGGTGAGCTGTGTCGTGGTCCTGCTCCTGAATCTTAGTTAATCATATTAAATAATGGTTCAATCTCCTTGACTATTAAATAATTATTTCGAGCCCTATATAAACTCCTCTATACATATTGCAAGTAAATACTCAATATGTCATTTTACGTGAAAATCATTGATAATTTTCTTATTTTTTTCTTTGTTTTGTACTGCATTATTCGAACTAGGCCTGTCACGATAACGAAGTAAATATAATATTAAACAAGTCAGGAGCTGCAGTGAATAAACATCAAAATGAAACACTTTAGTTTTTAATTTGCATCTGTAATGAGACTTTGAAGTTATTTATTCAACATTTACAGCTTAAATCTTGTCGTATAGCCAAAAAATAACCAGAATTTCCCAGTAGTGCAAAGAAAAAAAGTACACCCCAAACATACTGTTCCAGCTTCATATGTTGAACGATAAGTGGATGTAGTAATCATCATGACAGACCTAATTCAAACCACACTTAAATCACTTCTACAAGAGCAAGACCTTTGACTTATAAACCGGCTGCACTATTTATGTCTTTCACACACATTCTCCACATTCCATCTCGATGTTATGGCACGAGCATGACATAGAGACATCAATCTGTCACTCATCTTGTAATAAAAATAATTGGAAGTATTGTAAGGCAGGGACACTCCACCCCGTGTATAGAAACAGTCCTGCTTTTGTCCTGAGGAAACACAGCAGGCGTCCATTCCTTCTGTCTGACGTGGAGCGGGGATAAGGCCGCTCGCTCCAGCTCTGTGTTATGTTAATGTAGTGTGCTTTGATAACTCAGAACCATAGACTGTATATAGAAATGGACATAGCTAACCTGCTAGCCACCACGTTCCGATTAGGATGGGCGCACTTCCGGCTCCGTCGATTTTTAGTTCACTTGGTCGTAAAATATTCGTATTAACCTGCTCTTCATGACTCTGGTGTTTTTATTTCACTATTGTGTCTGTAAATCAAGATATGAACATTAATAAAAGACAAATCAAGCACATTCCTTCCCCGAGGTCACTCACGCTAGCGTTAGCAACCGCATTGATTGACAGCGTTGCTCAGCAGTGTGGTTTAACAGCCTCGCTTCAGATTGGCTCTTTGGTTGCTATGATACAATAATAATAATAATAATAATAGTACATTTTATTTATAATGCATCTTCAATCTTCATTCCATAAAATCTCAGAGTGCTACAATAAAACTAGAACTTTAAAGGAATACTATTTGCTAAATGCTGAAAAACATCGACAAAAAGCTTTTCTAAATAAAAAGGTCTTTAGATTAGCTTTAAAAAAAGTCCTGGCTCTGTGTGGCTCTCAGCTGGACAGGGACACACTTCCAGAGTCGTGGTGCAGCTGAGCAGAAGGCTCGGTCCCCCATCGTACGGAGCCTAGTGGGGGGGGCCTGAAGGAGCCGCCTGAAGATCTACAGTTTATACAGTGTGTGCCATCCTACTCAAAATGAACCATAATGACGTCTACTCTGCTGTCTTCGATCGTGAATATGAAACCAAAACAATAGACCATTTAAAGGTGGACGCTGGAGGGACTATGTCTCTCTGGCCTGGGAACACCTTGGGGTCCCACCGGAGGAGTTGGAGGACGTGTCTGGGGTTGAGGGAAGTCTGGGAGTCCCTGCTTAGACTGCTGCCCCCGCGACCCAGCCCCAGATAAGCAGAAGAAAATGGATGGACTGTGTAACTTTTCAGGTTGGGGATTCGTCATGAGCTTGTCTTCATGAAGAGCTTATTGCTTTACCTGTAATGTCCCAAAGTATGGCATTAAACTGAACTATCTCGCATTTATTCAATTACAAGTGTGTTGAGCATCTTGTAAAACAGGCATTTTTACTTAGAGCAGATCTGATCCGACCTGTAATGAGGCGTGATGTCGCCACCTGCTTGTCGCCATGGAGATGGATAATATTACAGTAATGCCATACTTTGGAACATTCTAGATAAAGTAGTAACACCTCCACAGAAAGGAGCAGGTGGCAGACCCTCCACAAACCTGACTTACCTTGCACAAGAGGTGAATTCCTACAATTTTTGCTACTTCACAAACTCTCAAAAATCGATCTCGTCCCAACCGGACCGAAACAAACATGAGCACAGATGGATTACGGGATTTAACAAAAGTTTGATTTCTTGGCTTCTCCACTGTTGCGGCTTTGATCAATCAGCTTGAAGTATACGCTTAGATGTTCAGCCTTTTCCCAAGAGCCGTCCCACACTGACAATGTAGAACTTGCTCGAAAAAGTGCTACAAATCAAGTTGGCGTCTGACGAGTTATTGGCTGATGTCACCAACTCTCATTTTCAGCAAATTTAAAGAGACTCTTGTTGATATAACACAATCGATATATTAAGATTGCATTTTGGTTTTGGCTTTGTAATGAAACTCTCAAAAGACATTTATTACTATCTATTTGTAACTTGTCACCAGCCTCTGTATTTTATTACGAGCATCATTGTCAATATTTCAGCTCGACTCCATTCCAGAATAAATCCGGTTTGACCATTATTTTTATGAGCGTTTAACTAATGTGTCATCAGGACTACAGTTTTGGCCTCTCCTCCTCTGGGAATGAGGCAGAACTTGTGATGCCTGTGTTTGTAATTGGTCGAAACAAGCTAACTTATCAAGTCGTTAGCCGTGGCTGGATAGTGACAGCGCACCGGTCCAGTTCTACTACGGCTAATCAAACCTGAACTCGACTCGACCGACTTGTTACTCTGGATAGTCAATCTGGTGCTTTACCATTTCCCGTATTTGAGCTCTAATAATACTGTTTAGTGGTGGAAGAAGTACTCAGTTCTGTTACTTAAGTAAAAGTACAGATACCAGAGCAAAAAAATTATCAAGTAAAAGTATCACATGAAAAAATCTGCTTAAGTAAGAATATTAACCTACCTGTTTAGAAATGCGCTTAAAGAGTACAAAGTAAAAGTATTTTGCAGAGAATTTGTGGTATAATGAAGCTTCAAATGTAGTGATTTTGATATAGATTTGTGTTAAATTTTGTTCTACAGATACATTTGATTCAATAATATATCAAACAATAATATAAAATACTCTTACTTTTCAGTTATGTTCAAAAATGGAGCAGAAAGTATCGATACCTGTAATCTACCTGTACTTTGTAATCATGTAAAAGTAAAAAGTATCCACTTTAAAATCTACTCAAGTAAAATGCAAATACCTAAAATGTATACTTAAGTACAGAGCTTTACTACTTTTACTTTGTTACGTTCCACCACTGACACTGTTATACCTGTTTTTATTTTCCAAGAGAAGTAGAAAAGATAACTGTTCGTCTGTACATAATATACACAATATAATTCAGTGTCTGTGGTATTTCTTTTTCAAGTACCTTAACTGCGTCAGATATTTTGGGCAAATATTTGGCCAGTCACTTCATACTTCATGTTATATGCTAACTGATAGACACTGAACCAATATCCTGGACCGATACCTGATCTTGTGAAGTTTTATTCTAAACTGATTCAGTTACTGGTATTGTAAACCCAGTATCGTTTAAAGTGCACACAACAGGTTTTCATGTTTTATAATTATGATATAGTTTGACATCAGTTCTGTGGCAGTTTGTGGTAAAGTACAGAGAAAGTACAAAAATACAGGAAGTAGTGGTGAATGTCATTGTCTGTTTAACAAAATAATCATGTTAACTATGTTTTAGTTTTTAGCTTTGTACCACGTTATAACATTCCCTCAACAAAAACATGCCTGAAGAGGTTTTTGATGTACGGCCATGCATGTTTGAGTAATTTAGCGATCTCTCCCGGGTACTATTCAGAGATTCTGTGCAATGCTCCGCCCACAAGCCTACGTCACCAATGCACCCGCACCACATCTCCATAAATGACATCTACATAAGTGACGTGCAGTAGTTTCGTTGGCAGAATGCAGCTGATTGTGTTGTGATAGCGCTCTGAAGGGGGAGTGACTTAAGACTAGGAGCAAACGGAGGGACCTCAGTACTCAGAGCGTCAAATACGAAAGTGGTTAATACCCCACAGAAGTAAAACACCCCCTCTTTAAGCACATTAGAAAGGTACACAGCCCTGTGCCCTACTAACATAATTGTGTAAAGTTGCTCCTGTCTGCACCAAGCTGTGACTATTTGCTTTTACTTTGTCGCAAAATAAATTTTTTCATCGATTCATTGCAGAAGACCTTGCTTCCAATCCCGTTATGAATGAGAAATGAGTGCTTTCTTACCAGAGACCTGACATTTCCCAAGAGCAGAGGGCATGTAAACATAACCCCGGACAAATCAGATCATCTCCTTAGGCTGCGTGGTGCGTTTAAGGCCCCTCCGATCTTTTCTTATTCAGCACAAACACAGTGTAAATGCCATGTTGAGTTAAAATCCCTCACTCTGCTGTTGATAGCGTTTCCTCACTGGCTCTGCTCCTCACTGAGATAGACATAATAACTGATAGAGGGATAGAAGTTATGTAATGCATGCTGGGAAATCTCATAAAAGGAATATGAGGAAATTTTAAAATGATCTTGAATTTTTTGTTCTTTATGAAATTTTCATATTCAATTATGAGCCAGAGTGATTTATTTTTGTGTATCTTAGAAGACATATTATGCAAAATGAACCTAAAATTTACTCTAGTGAAGGTGTGTGGAGTTTAAAAACACAGTGGAGCACTTCCTCAATTACCGCATGACATCACAAGGTGGAACAGAGTGTTTTTAGTTTGAGAGGAGAACTCAACTTAAATACAGAGTTTGTGTGTTAAACATGTGCGAATGAAACAAAAACACAAGTCCAGGTCTGTTTGTGAGGAGGAAACAACATTATAACACAGATCAGAAAACAGTGCAATGTAGGCTCTTAAACATGTCTGTTATCAGCTACTTTAATTGTTTTCTTCATGGTAATTCGCTCCGCTGCCAGTAGATGGCGATCTGCACCAGATCTGAGTCTGGAGAGTTCTAAAACATGAAATGTCAAAGCAAAGGTACTCAAGGCAAGGCAAGTTTATTTGTATAGCACAATTTGTGCTCAAAGTAATTCAAAGTGCTTTTCACAATAAGAAAGACATGAAAATCACAATACAACAAATCAAAATTACATAAATTATCATCATAAAATTTACATTAAAAGAGAAAAGTGCAAATAAAACCCTTTCAGTCACATGCTCAGATAAACAGAACCGTTTTGAGCCTGGATTTAAACATTGTCTGAGTCGAGGCCTGTCTCACATCTTCAGACTGTTCCAGGTTTTAGCTGCATAAAACTGAAACACTGATTCTCCAGGTTTAGTCCTGACTCTGGCACCAGCAGGAGTTGGGTCCCTGAAGTCCTCAGAGTGTGAGATGGTTCATGTGGCTCTAACATGTGGGAGATGTTCTTTGGTGCTGGTCCATGGAGAGACTTGTTCACACAGAGCTGCTTTAAAGTCTGTTCTCTGAGCCACAGGAGCCAGAGACCTGAGCACAGGACACATGTGTGAAGTATTTCCTGGTTCTCAAGATTTCAGCGTATTTACTGCTCTTCTTCCAAGTTTTAACATCCATTGAAATTGTGATTTGGGTTGCCACGATTTTCAAATCACAAAGGCTACAGAATGTCTTCAAAAAACACAATACTCTGCCTTTTTATAGAACAGTTTAGGCCTCTGTAATCATCTTGTATTAGTTTATCACTGCATATTTCAGCCTTCTCTCAAATGTTCACACTCCTGAAGTTGTTTACATCGTGCACTTTTTATAGAATAATACTTTTAAACATGCATCTCAGATCTAACCACGTGTATATTGTAAATCTAGATGAGTGGACAGTTGAGAACAGACAGAAATGAAGTAGGAAATACCATCTTCCTGATTGAATTACATTTACGTTCTTCTGTTATTGGGGACAACCGTTAAACTTGTCCTGAGAATACACAGCGAAAAGCAGTACATCAATCTGTCTTTTCTCTTATGGGAAGCGTTAAAGCCTCGTATTTTCCCAGAATGCTCGTACATCCAGCGCTGGGGGTTTGTCTGTTCAGATAATGCACTTTGGAGTTTTCTTTTGGAGTTTTCCGAGCTGCTCCGGCCCGGGATGAGAGCGCTGATGAAGATGGACGACGTGAGGAGTATATGGATTCATTTCTGGTAGATGTCCGTAACACAGGGCTATCGCTAACAGATGCTATCGCTAACGGATGCTATCGCTAACAGATGCTATCGACCGGCCTGGTTGAGGTGCACTTTGGGGAAGGCGAGGTGTAGATGTTTAAGTCTACAGAGAATTGTCAGTTGTGGTTAAATACAGTGTAAATGAATTTATCTGGATTGATTTGTTAGGGTTGTCATGGTAATTACTAAATAAATTATGTGAAAGCCACAGTATGTAACTTTTTAGCCAAAAAATAGACTAACATAATAGCTTTTTTTTCATTTTGGATGTATTTATTGCAAACATAGCAACAGGCGTCCTTACTCTGCGTGGGCTTGCATATCCACAGACCTGACTCTAGCTTGCCCTGATTGTTTCCATGGAGATGTTCTTCTGGCTATAATATTCCACACTATGGCATAAAACATATCTATCTCCAGTCTGTGTGCTGTAGAACATTAGGCAAAGCACACACACACTCACCACAGAGACCAGCAGCACCTTTTAAGTATTTTATGTTTAAGTTTGTGCATTAATTTTCATTAAACATAATTTTACCAAGACCCGATACATCAGCAGATCGTTCTACATATTAGAGATCGGCCAATGTTTTTTTCATCTATGTCAATTGTTTAGAATCCAGAGCAAAGACGGCCGATAAGCTCTGGTGATATTGTTGGGTTGATATGTGGTGCCGATTTTGATTATTATGTGATTTAAATTTACTTCAAATTCACGCAGCCATTTTTGTTCACCAGAAACCTTTCATAGAGCAGTTTAGTCATGGTTTCTTCACACTTAAGTGTTCAAATAAAACTTTGTGTGTACTGTATTCTCCGGACTATAAGTCACACTTGTTTCATAGTTTGTCTGGGGGTGTGACTTATACTCAGATGTGACTTATATGTGAAATTATTAAAATATATAATTTCACATCTTCATTATTGTCACACTGACAACCGCACAAGGGCACTCTAGACTTGTGGACCAGTATCTACTCCTTCTGTACGTAATATTACATAATTTAAAAGACATCTGAGAAAAACTGAAGAAAAATGCCCCTAAAAGAAGATCGTATTCTGCTGAGTCTGACACCACGCAGAAGAAGACGCAGCTCTTCATCTTCCTCCGGAGTTGGTCGAGTTGTTCAAAAGCAACACAGAGGATGAAGAATTCAATGGATTTAGTGATTTGCAGTGAGATCCAGAGTAAACTTGTTAGCTTGTTTTTTATGCTTTAGTTATCTGATTAACTATTTATATCTTATGCTAACATACCAGACACACGCTGCTATTCAGCCTGTTGTTCTCTATTTTATTGTTATTATTATAACCTTTAAAGATAAAATGTCTGTTTTTGGTCTCGGATTTTATAAAATAAATTTCTCCCAAAAATGCGACTTATAGTCCAGTGTGACTTATATATGTTTTTTTTCTGGTGTGACTTATTCTCCAGTAAGTACATTACTCTTTAAGCAGCAGGTTGACCAAAACAAAGTATCGGCCTGTGCTTGAGATTTAAGGCCGATACGCTGAAAAGAGCAAATATCGCCTGACATATATGCTCACCTCCCTGTTTTTATGTGTCCAGTGTCCGGCTCCGAAGCGCCCATGGGCCAGGAGAGGAAGACTCCGGTCACTCCATCTTCATCGTCCCGCTACAACCGCCGACGCTTATCAGGCTCCAGAGATGAGCGCTACAGATCAGGTACAAGCTCTAGTACTACTGCCGTCTGCTGTCTGTCTGGGTTTAATAAAGAGTGAGAGGCCATCTGGGGCACGGAGGGCAATAGTTACTTTCAGGTTGGAAAAATCCTACTATGGATTTCAAACAAAAACTCAGGGAAGGGTAAAGGAGGATGTGAGAACTAAAGACACTGTGCTTAAAAATGTGAAAAACAGAACTACGCTTTACAGTGGCCCAATGTTACTCTTCACTTAAGTTATGTATTCTGAACATCCTAATTATTCCTTGCATGCTAACACGCACTTCCTGATTATCAGACTATAATTTGCTTTAAAATTAGAAGCAGATGCAGAGCAATATTGATAAGTTTGTGATATGTTTGAGCAAAGTGTGTCTTGCCCCAGTATGAGCAGCTCTTGAGATCAAAATAAGTCAGCTGCATACGTCTAAGCATTTTATTGATGAACAGGAAGTGCATGTTAGCATACTAGTCGTTGTTAGCTGTACCATCACTCCCCACTGGTCTCTGAAAGCTGTGAAAAGTGTGATGAGTTTTAGTATTATAAACTCATTGCTGTGATTAATTAGGATGTTCAGAATGCATAAGGTCCAAGGTGATGGACCCACGATCAGGAAAGTTACAGAGTACACCTTTAATGCTGCAATTTCTCCTGCAGATTAAAAGTCTCTCGTAGTGCGCACGTGATCTTTCGCTGTTGTATCTGCCTCGGTCTTATCCCACAAAATCACATCTAATTGCGTTATAATTAGCTTCATTAATTAGATCACTTTATTATGGGTTCTGGAAGAAACATGAATGATAACACTTTTTAATTTTCGCCGATAGCTTCTTCCTCAAACTAGATACTGAGATAAGGATACTGAAGACCTTGGCAGCTAACATTAGCATTTCAATAAGACGCGATTTTCATAACTGCTTTGATAATTGTAGCATTTATTATTCATTTTATCTGTTGGGTTTTAGAGCGGAAAGTTTATAGCTAATCTTTTTTTAATAGTATTTTCAAGTAGCTAAATTAAATGACCTTAAATTTAAAAGTCTCACTTAATGTCATTTCAAAAGTTTTCTGATTGCATTTGCTTTTCTTTTTTTTTCTTGGAGTGTTCACAGACAGTAATGATTCAGGCCAGTGTGTGACTCCAATGGGGATTGAGGGATTACTTCTTAATTTAGATATGGTCAGTGTTGGAAAGTAACATGTAAAGCACAAAATAAATGTATTCAGAATAGTATAGTAACAGTATACTATTAGTATTACATTTTAATGCAGGTATTCCATATTCTATAAATAAGTTTTCTTCCCAACACAAGATATTGTCCAAAACAGACAGATTATCTGTAGCAGAGGTGCCCAGACTTTTTTATGGAGGGCCACATCTCAAAACATATTCAAACCGGAGGGCCACAGAGCAGTGATCCGTGCAGTGCGGTGCTTTAAACACAGCTTTGACAGAGCCGCTGTTTATTAATAAGGCTCGAAACACATTGATTTTAGGTCTGTATCACACTGCAATGTGATGTTTGAGGATATAGTGGTAGAAATAGTTTAATTTGCTGTTAAAAGTGCTGCTTATGATCAATTGGGCCGGTTTAGCAGGAGGCCCAAGGGCCAATAAAAACTGGTCTGAGGGCTGCATTTGGCCCCCGGGCCATAGTTTGGACACCCCCGATCTAGAGGAAGGTTCTTTCTCTCTAGGACTAAGTAATCCTGGATTGTTTGAACTGTAAAAGTAAATGTGTAACATTTGATAATTTTAAGTGGATGTAGTCAGACCAACAGACAGAAATTGTATAAACAAAATCATATATGAGGTAACAGAGCAAGAAATATAAATGTTCAAATCATTCAGTATTGCCGACATAAAGCTGGTGTCACTCGTAGATTAACTTTTTGTCGTTTTCAGACGTGCACACAGAGGCAGTGCAGGCGGCACTGGCCAAACACAAGGAGAGGAAAATGGCCGTGCCAATGCCCTCCAAACGAAGGTCTCTGGTGGTCCAGACTTCTATGGACGCCTACACTCCCCCAGGTAACTGTCTGTGCCACTGCTTTGAACTATCACCAACCCGTGAAGTCTCTTACTCTTTAATGAGAATCTATGCGTTTAGCTTATTAAACAATAGACATCAACTTGTGTCTAAACATACATTTATAACAATCTCTGGAAAGGCGTGCCCACTCACTGTTTTTTTTTTAAGAGATATAGATCCGCAATGTATCCCCAAGGTTTCCCAAAGTGAAGCTAATACGAATATGAACAGGTCTACATCAGTTAGTATCATTGTAGTACTTATGTATTTTGGTCCCCTTTGGATAAATATTTCACATTCTCTAAAATAAATAATGTTCGCATTTGGAAAATACACTTTATAAGCTACACCTTTGTTTCCAATGAGGAATTTTGGTGCTGGAGCTCCCTCTGCTGTCAGCAATGGGAAAGTAAACAGGTGAAGTCCCTTTTCCTCCGTGAAAACTAAACTAATCGAGCCATGCGTTTGTTGTGAACACAGTTTGACTGTAGATTGAGTCTGGTGATGGTTTATAGGAGTGAAAATGGTGTAGGAGAAGTCCAGAGTTTTATCTGTGACGCAACTAAACGGCCAAAATGCATTTTTTTGTGCTGCGTAGTGTGAGAAGATGATTTTGGCTTAATGGGTTAATGGAAGAAGTGTGAACAAAGCAAAATACAACTCTATATATGTTTTTATCCAGGGGACAACAATATAACATGATTAAAGGGTCAAAAAAGTCTATTTTGCGTAACATGTTCTTTAAGAAAACAGCTAAATCAGTCGAAGCATAAAGTTTTTCTCTTTACAGCAGTGTCACATTCCCATAGACTACAACACTGTCTCCCAAGTGTGTGCGTTTTGATTGGTCTGTATAATGAACTGTATTTGTGCCTTGTAAACTGATTGAGGGTGTAGGCTTCAGTCCCCACCACAGTGAACCATAATCACCACGTAGCACAATATGGAATGAATTGTTCTGGACACTGTAATTGTAAAGATTTGTCCAGGCTCTTTTCCTCTGGGACGTCCCATATAGGTTTTTTTATATCTCTGATCTGATTTACCATCTTAAAAACATGAAAACAGAGCTAGTTCTAACCCAAACGTTTGCTGTTGTGTCCTTGGGCAAGACACTACAACTAAGTCTGCTCTCAAATTGGTAATATTGGCCTAATATATGAAACCGTAACATGTTTTAACTTGTTGCTGTAGAAAGAATTGTGCAATGAATGAACGATAAAATGTTAATATGTTCCAACAACTTTGCCTGCAATGTTCCACAGTACAGCATTACACTTGACTAGCATGCATTTATTCAATTACAGTGTTTTTTTTTATTGCAAACTAAACAAAAATTTGAAAAAACATCCACATTTTTACTCTCTGCTGGGTCATTTCTCCGCAGACCTGACCTGTAATTTGCTGCGTCACCCGCTTGTCTCCATAGAGATACATTTAATGCCATACGGTGGGACATTCCAGAAAATTTACATAGTGCGCTGTTTTTATAAATCGCTGGCCCCCAAATCCTGACAACCTTTAATCTTGGCAGCACAGGCTGAAATATGACGTCTGGTGGTCAGCCTCATATGAGTCCCACTTATTTTTATACACTGGTGTTATGAAGTATATATGGACCCATTGTGACCACAGAATGCAGCTCACAATGCATCTGAACTGTTTGAAATACACCCGGGACATTCCTCCATAAATATGACTGAGAGGGCAGGCTTTCACACAGAGGTGGGTACTGTTACTTCAATAAAAATATTACTCAAGTAGGAGTAAAAGTAAGCTGCAAGAAAAGTACAATTTCGTTAAAAAGTTACTCAGTGTAATTGAGTACTACCCACATCTGCTCTCACATGAGTGACAATGACAATGATACCACCGACAAACCACAGAACAAGCACAATATGACGACAGACTGCTGCTCGGAGCCTGAGGAGCAGAGGACAGATGGACACTGCTCACAAACATGTACAGTCCTGCAGTTGGTGTATATGACATATTCAGGATTTAACAATAAAAACATGAAGAGTTTTAGTTGGTGTAATGGTAGTTATTAGGGTTGTAAAGGTATCGAAAATCAGATGGTAATCGATACTAAAATGAGTATTGAAATTAGATCCTCATTGCAGCAGTTATTGATACCAAAAAAGTCACATTCACAGGTCAGAAATGAACCTTTCCTTGAATATCTTTAGAATGATCGTGTCAGAACAAGTATAAGACACATAGACTAGTACACACCCATGAACCACTATGGAACCCACTTGGACAACTGAGGGATTACACAGATATAAGGCCACATGGGAATATAAAAGAAGGTACTACTATTTAACTTTGAAAATCATATTCTGTTGTCTAAGAAAGGCATCATGGTATCGGAATAAGTACTGAGTATCAAGCTTGTATCCTACTTATCCTAAAAGACAAAAGTTTTGTATTTTAGTTTGCTGCCGTGAGGTTTAAAGCTGCACTATGTCACTTTTCTGTCACCTGCTTGTCTCCATAGATATTATTTGCGTAAACTTTAAGCTAAGGAGTGCCTCAAGGCTCAATTTTGGGCGCAGTACTTTTTACTAGTTTTACATGTATTCAATATCAGATGTTTTTTACGGCAATCTTCTTGTGACCGGGATTGCCTCTCCACAGATCTGATGTTGCTTGGTGAAATCACTGGTGAAGCAATAACATTTTTATGGAGACAAACAGACGCTGGACCCTCTACTGGGAAAGTTACACAGTGCAGCTGTTAAATAACCAAACTCACATTAGTCAACTTAATGATTATGAGGGATATGATTTGTACGGCTTGTATTTGGACACTTGAAGACGTTTTAGATTTTATTATTCATTTACTTCACTCTGTTCTGATGAGCTATAGCCACAGCTGCCCTGGGACAGACTGGAGGAAGCGAGGCCGCCAATCTGCACCATTGGCCCCTGCAACCACCACCAATCACTCTGACACAGCACATTCACACTAGGCAAGGCCGAGGAAGTGTCTTGCCCATTGACACAACTTATTTTGCAGTGTTTCCATTTCTGGTTTGACATTAGGCTTTCACAAAACAAACATCTTAATAAGTGATTTTAAATACACTGTTTATTCCTTTGACACCACACATCTCCACATGTAAACTCCCATGATGCTTTGCTGTCTGTTTGAATGACAAATCAGGCCTGTGACACCAGCGGGGCGCATATTACCAAAAACAAGACACAGCCAGACAACATGGCCGCCACCCGAACTGCCCAAGGAGGAGCAGAGGGAGCAGACAGGAGCTTATGAAAATGAAATAAGTAGAATTTTGTCTAAAGATGGAGGAGGTTGGGGGAGAGATGGAGGAGATGGTACAAGGAGGAAGGGTGGGTGGGTGGGTGGATGTCTGGGTGAGAGAGAGGAGACTACTGCAGTGTCCCTGTTTGAACCTTTCCTCACAACTCCAGTCTGGAAAGAGAGACAAAGAGAATGGATTTAAAGTGGTGAAATGAGGGCAGAGAGCTGTGAGAGGGCTGTGAAAAGTGTAGAAAATCAGATACTAATCGATACTAAAACTTGTATCGAAGCTAGATACTCATTTGGGCAGGCATCGATACTAAAAAAGTCACATTCACTAGGAAGAATTTAGTTTGAAAGAGAGAGAGAACAGAGAGAAGAGGGACATTTAGATATTTTGATTTCATTTGTGTGTCTTGGCTTAGGTGTCAAGGTAAAGGACTAGGGGTTAATTATAAATGCAATAACTATTTCTAATAACAATGTTGAAATAGTTACACCAATCGGGCATGTGCTTATGACTGCATGAGTTGTAAGTCATGGAAAATTAGTACTGTTGTCATAGAGATAAACAAGTCAAAACACTGCTGTCCTCAGAGTGGCGGCTGTAGGAGGAAATGTCATTTGACTGAAACCATGATTGTGTGGTTATGTAACAATAACCTTGTGTCTCGTAGTATACTGTGGGCTTATATAATGTGTAAAAATGTAACCTGGATGTTGTCGTTGCTTCAGGCTCAATTGGATGTATTGTTACCCTACCCATAGTATCAAAATAAATATATTTTCTTTAGGTTGACACTGTGATAATTGTGAAGTAACATTCACACCAGCTTTAAGCCATGTTGTAATACTGTTACTTCATCAAAAACAGACCAGGAGTTGTGTTTTGTTTCACTCACACATGTTTGAGTAACACTTTATCATTAGTCTGTAACATCTCCAAAGCTCAAAATGCTCTGATCCACCTTGTGATGTCATGAAGTGATAGTTTTCAAGTTAACAGCGACCTTTCACCTTTAGTCCAGTAGAGATTTGGCAATTCCAGGTCTGAAATCATCATTGATTCTCGTGAAGGTGTGTGGAGTTTAAAAACACAGTGGAGCACTTCCTGTATTACCACATGATGACATCACAAGGTGGAACAGCGTGTTTTCAGTTTGAGAGAAGAACTCAGCCTAAATCTGCAGGGTTTGTGTGTTAAACATGTGAATGAAACAAAACACATCTCCAGGTCTGTTTGTGACGAGGAAACATTATAACATAGATCAGAAAATACCATAATATAACTTTAAGACGCTGTGCCTGAAAATCAGAACTGGCTAATTTTAAACTGTTGGCAGCAATCCAAAGTTATTCATAGCATAGGAGACTTTTCACAACTTTCAGAGGCCAGAGCAGAGTTTTTTTGTCACTGTAATGCTCACAACAACTAGCATGCTAACAGCGCAGCAGCATTACTTTCTGGTTTGTGGACGATCGATATGACATGACTAAACGCTCCACTTGTCCCAGCCTTCACTCCACGTCACTTTAATTAACATTTTGTATTTAATGGCACTAAAATAATCATTCAAACACATTTCTACGTTAACTGTGACTCTAGTAGGTCAGGCCTCTCCTCTGTGGTCGGCCGCCCCCCACCGGGTCGCCCTGAGCACCTGTGTGAACTGGGTCATCCTCTGTTCTTCCTCCTATCGGCACATCGCTCGCTCCTGCAGCCGACCCGCCCCGCCGCCGCCATCCCGCCCGGAGCCGTACGGAAACGACATGCAAACACCAGACTGTCCCCATCAACTCTCACACTCCGTCCGGCCGCAAGAGCCACACGAGCCACACGAGCCACACGAGCCACAGAACGAGAGCCGCTCACTAACACAGACAGACGACGGACTGAGAGAGAGAAGGTGAAGGGAGGGAGAGACAGACAGAGGAAGGAAGGAAGACAGAAGGTGGAGAAACAGAGAGAGGCAGACAATGAAGGAGGGGGTGAAGAAAACAGAAGGTGGAGAGAGAGAGACAGACAGAGAGAGGAAGGGAAGGAAGGATGACAGAAGGTGCAGAAAGAGAGAGAGACAGACAGACAGACGGGGGAGGAAGACAGAAGGTGGAGAGAAGACAGAGAAGGGGGGGAGGAAGGAAACAAGGTGGAGAAAGAGAGAGACAAACAGAGGGGAAGGGAAGGAAAGACAACAGAAGGTGCAGAAAGAGAGAGAGAGAGAGAGACAGACAGACGGGGGAGGAAGACAGAAGGTGGAGAAAGAGAGACAGACAGAGAGGGGGAGGGAAGGAAGGAAGACAGAAGGTGTAGAGAGAGAGAGAGAGAGAGAGAGACAGAGAAGGGGGGGGCAAGGTGGAGAAAAAGAGAGACAGACAGAGAGGGGAAGGGACGACAGAAGGTGCAGAAGGACAGAGAGAGAGACAGAAAGACGGAGGAGGAAGACAGACGGTGGAGAAAGAGAGAGACTGATAGATGAGGGGAGGAAGACAGAAGGTGGAAGGAAGTAAGGAAGGCAGGAAGGAAGGAGGGAAAGAGGGAGAGGAAGCCAAAAGGGGGAGAAATAGAGAGAGAGAAGAAGAGACAAACTAAGTAAATAGAGAGAGCAGTGTTAAAGCCATCTATAAACAAATGTAATATATGGCTGAAATTGTGCACACTATGTAACTTTTCCGGTGGAGGCTTCCCCATTTGTTTGTCTCCATGGAGATGTTGTCGCTTTGACTTGAATGTTCCACAGTATGGCATTAAACTTACCTAGAGACAGGTCAGATCTGTGGAGAGTCTGCTCACAATAAGAATGCACGTTTTTCAAGGTACCTTTTCAAGAAACACCTTTTGTTGGACAACATGAATGACTTAAATGTCGTACTGCCGAAGATTCCAGGCATAGCTACAACATCTCCATGGAGACGAACAGGTCGCGGACGCCCCACCAGAAAAGTTACATAGTGAACTTTTAAAATAATATGGAAAACAAAATGCCAGCGTTGCCAGACAAAATCTTGCCCTTTGCTTGTGCACAGAAGAGATGCCATTTAAGTCAGGCTAAAACAACAACTGCTGGGTCCTGGACTGCACAGACTTTCTAATGGTCCGTGTTAGCAATTCAACACCTTTAGCAAATACCAAGGTTTTAAATATTAAGGTTTTAAAGTGGCACAAATACAACACAATAGAAAACAGATAAACTTGAACTGGTGTATGGGCTTTACAATGTAGGCAGTGGAATGTAGGCAAGTATTTATGGGCGACACTATCAGCAGCTGGATCTCCAAACACGCTCAGATGAAACAAAACACACTTCTGGGTATGTTTCAAATAAGCAACAAAACTCCAAATAGGGCAGCGTCATTTTGGAAAAAACATCTCATTGCGATTCCAGTTAGATGTATGTTGAAAAAGTAGGATTCTGTCCGGAGTGCACCTTGTAATCAACTCCAGGAGCAGTAACGTTTGAGGAGATTCAAATCTGAACTGATAAACTGATGCAAGAATGTGAACATGTTTGTAGAGGGAGAAACTACAGGTACAACGTATGATAAATGCTGAAAAAACTACTCTGTTCTCTGCAGTTTTGATTCATGTATTCATTTCCAGAGGTGGGTAGTGCTGTATTTTCCGGACTATAAGCCGCTACTTTTTTCCAGTTTTTAACTGCTGCGGCTTATGGTGCAGTGCGGCTTATACATTTTTTTTTCCGTGGCCCCAGAAACAGTCGACATAAAAGTGAAAAGAGTGGATGTCCTGACCTGTCTGTCTCCCGCTGTCAGTGACTCGTTTCTTACAGTGAGAAGAAGACAGTGGTTTGGTTTATCGCGGGGGTTAGTATAAACGAAATCCGTGAAGTAGAAAACTGAATTTTTTTTACAATTATTCTATATGTTTTGCGACTGCAGGTGTATTTCTCAGTTCCTCTTCGTCCTGGCGCCGCTGTAATGTCTCGTAATGTTCTTTTTCCTGCAGTCACTGATCCACAAACTAAAGCAGACTCCATCCTCAGGTTACAGCCCTTTTTGCTCCTTATTAAAACTTATTCTGCTGTCGTCCTTATGTTATTTTCCTCCTTCTTTATGTTTCACATGTAAAGTCTCTCGTGGATGCACGTCCAGAGCGTCCACAACGCGTGTCGGAGGCGTTTGTCCTCAAATACAAAGGTGTCCAATGCGATTGTTTCAGAGTCACGCTGTAGCATTGAATATTTTGGTAAATTTGTCTGAACGTGTTCTGTCCTGTACAGGAGACACGGCATCTCCTTTAGCCAATCAGGACGCAGAACACAAAATTGCACTAGTGGTCCCTCGCAAATGAATGTTTTTGAGCAAATTTTTAATTTTTTAAATATTACTACGTGGGATACCTGCGGCTTAAAATCCGGTGCGAAGTATTTTTTCTAAAATTAAAGCATGCAGTTTTTAATCAGTTGCACTCTGTACTCACGGTACTCACTTACATTTTCTTGTGTAACTTGAGTAACTAAAAATTTTACTTTTCAGAGTACTTTTCTCGCAGCATACTTTTACTCCTACTTACGTAATACTTTTATTGACGTAACAGTACTCTTACTTGAGTAAAGGTTGTGGTTCCTCTTCCCAAAAGTGACAAAAGCTTTATATGATTTGGTTTGTCTCATTTTTGCGTCAATCTTCTGAAAATACCAGATTTTGTGCATTATTTAAGGTTTTGTCTTTCGAATGGCATAACTTCAAATTACAAATCAGATGTTATGTCACAACAGTTACTCTTTAAGTCGCTCTTACTTGAGTAGTACTTTGCCCAAATACTTTTACACTTCCTTCACTTAAGTATTTTCTTGAACCACTACTTCTACTTGAGTAATATTATTTTGAAGTAATATTACAATGTTGTGGCTATTCTACTATAAAAAATCAGATACTAATTGATACTAAAACTAATATTGAAACTAGATACTTCTTTGAGCAAGTATTGATACTAAAAATTACATTCACAGGACATATTTTGCACTTTCCAGAGCAATTTCAGTGTCATTTTGAGCTTTATCTGAACAAATATAAGACCTCATGCTAAGATAAAGAAAGTACTATTATTTTGTATGTGAAAGTTGTATTTTATCACTAAAAAATAAGCAGTTTTATCTTCTCTGTGATATCGTGATTGGTACTGAGTATTGGTTACCTCTATCCATTAGTTTATTTCCTGTGCTGTCTTATCTGCAGACACGTCGTCCGGCTCAGAGGCGGAGGCAGACGGAGAGGAGGAGTGCCCAGAGGAGGACCGTGTGGGCGGGGGAGGAGGAGGAGGAGGAGATGGGACGTCCAGCCTGGAGGACAGCCTGGGCACGGAGCACTGGGTGAGCCGCGGTCTGCACCCCGCCTCCTCCAGCACCACCACAGGCTCCAGCGCATCCTCGTCCTCCTCGTCCCGGGGCAGCTCCGGCAGCGGGGCGGCGGTGGGGCGGTTGGCGGACGTCCTACAGCAGCACGCTCACCTGCACCGACACAGACTGCACCGCACAGGTTTGAGAGCTTTCTTCAGGTCATGAATCAAATGTTACAAATAACATCCACCATCTTTGGAGAATAGTTTTACTATTTCAGAAATAATTAAAGAGAGGTCAGAGGCTTTTAACCATGTTATAACGCACCTTCAGTGGTTTTAGATGTCATCCATGTGTGTTTCAGTAACTTAGCAATCTCTACCAAACCCTATTCAAACTCTCCTTACAGTTAGCTGTAAGATTCTGTACAAGGCTCTGCCCACAAGCCTATGTCACCAAGCTCCCACACAACAATTCACCATAAATATACAAAAACATGATACAAAACTGCACAGCAACTTGAAAAACCTGATGTGCAGTATTTTCATTAGCAGAATTGTGTTTGTCATAACACTCTGAAGGGGGAGTGACTTAGCGCTGGGAGTAAAGTGAGGGGAGACTCAGAGAGCATCAAAAACGAAGGTGAAACTTATAAAACATGTTAATACATTGTTTTCGATGGATATAGCATTTTCAAAACAATAAAAGGAAGCATGGTGATCTAAATATGTTATGTGTTAGCAATTAATACCTCACCCATAACACCCCCTCTTTAATTTAACCTTCCCTGACACATTCCTAATGTAATTATTCACCATGATGAGTTTATAAGCATTTTTCACAAAATACAGAGGCCAGAGCGGCATTTTGCCATCACTGTTTGTGCTACTTCCTGGTTCACGGAGGATAAAAATGCTGTATGATTGGATGCAGACAGCACACAGCAGTCTCATTTTGACCTCAAGAGCTGCTTTTACAGTTGCTGACACTTTTAAATCTTCAGTTGCTCCTATAATTCTTAAATTACTGTCATTTCACGACTATAAGGCGCGGGTAAAAGTTGCGAACATCGTGGGAGCGATGGATGACAGACGGCGAGCACAGCTTTACAAAGACTGGGAGGCAGCGCTGGGCGAGTTATGCCACAATTTGTGAATGGATTGTGGATGCTTGGGCTAACGTATCTGCTTGCACTGTTCTTTGAGCTTTCGCAAAAGTCGGCATTGTTCACGTGGAGCGGTACGGCGACAAAACGGACTCTGATAGTGACGAGAGGGAACCTGGTGTATTTCATAGAGATCTAGAGCAGCTGTTCATTTCAGACACAGAGGATGAAGACTTTGATGGATTTGTGAATTCAGTGAAAAAATGATGTGAGCACTTTGCTAAATATTTGAATAAAGCACAACCGAACACAGTATGTGCTCTAAAAAAGGCAAAGGAAGCAAAACTAACATGCATGTTTTACCGTGCCTGCGTCCTAAGGGCCGGTGCGCCTTTTGTATGTGTTAAATGCAGAAAAAGCACCGTAACTGAACTGCGCCTTATAATCCGGTGCGCCCTATGGTCGTGAAAATACGGTATACTCACCAAATTTTTGCAGTAGGTAAACTGAACCTTCTGAGATTTTTGGCAGTATATAAGGTTATAATTGTTCACTTACACTTGAACTTATCACTTAAACTAGGGGAAGTAAAAATGACCTCATTTTTTAAATGTAAAAAAAAAGAAGTTTTTTAAGTGTCCACCCTTTTCGGTTTCACACTCAACAGCCCGATCCAACACACTTTACATAACATTTGAAAGTATTTCCGGGCTTATGGCTCTTATTTGATCTTATTTGAAGTCGTTTATTGTCTGAGGTTTATTCACAAACACCTTTTCTTTAAGATAATCCCACAGGAAGAAATCAGGACTAGTCAGGTCTGTGGAGATCACATACTGCCCCCTGTCTGTGAAAATCACTTATTATTCCTTTAATAACATTTACACTTGGGGCATCTCTGGTATTAAAATGTCGACGGTAACACCGCTGGGTTTCTGAATTTGACCCATGTGACTCAAAGTACCACTGTACAATGAGGGTTCATTCCTCGGTGTTATATTTGATCATATTAATGTCAGACGGGTAGCTCTAAATGCTCTGAAAATATAAAAGAAAAATATTTGGAAACAAAAGAGTTATGCTTTTTTTTTTCAACTGTCAGTGACTTTTGGACCCTGTACAGTTTATCTGTGCTGGATCACATTATGCTGGATGCCATGGAAAAAAAGACTTAACTCAAAATGAACAAACACTTTTAATGCCAGATAAAGTTGCCTGCGGCGTAGTTCTTTGACTTTTACCTTACCTTAGCTTATTCCGATCCCAAAAACGCATAACCAACATCATCTGCCATGGGAACTATATTACGTCTCCTAATGACTCCTAATGCACTGCGGTGGAGGTATACGCAGTGAGCAGTGACTTTACAAAGCGCTGCAGTTCTAATGTAGTTTAAGGTTCAGTCACGGTCACACTACAGTATATCACTCCAGTTCACTTTATGTGCTGGTCTCCTGCTGACTTTATTTCACACTGATTTCAAAAAAAGGCTTTTCTCAGAGGCAGGTCAAATCATCTCAACCCTGGTATTGTTTAGTTCGCTTCATAAAGTTACACTGTCAGCAGCTTTTTTATGACGAGAAGAAGAAGTTGTTGACAGGGGAGAAAAAGACGCAGGGATCAAGTTAGATTTTTTAAAACATTTTTAGCAGTTCACTACTGGTCTTTACTTGTTGGAATAATCTTGATATTGTGTAGTTTGCTGTAGTAATAGAGAGTCATGATGATAGAAGTACTTTAGGTCCTATATTACACAATATATGTAAGCCATGTTAAAATGCTGTTACCTCCTCAAAAAATATACCAGGAGTTGTGTTTTGTTTCATTCACACGTTTGAGTAACACTTTATTATTAGTCTGTCTACATCTCCAAAGCTCAAAATGCTCCATTCCACCTTGTGATGTCATGAAGTGGTAGTTTTCAAGTTAACAGCTACTTTTTTTAGCTTAAGTTCATTAGAGATTTGGCAATTCCAGGTCTGAAATTATCCAAATGATTCCAGTGAAAATGTATGGAGTCTAAAAATATACTGGAGAACTTCCTGTATTACCACATGACATCACAAGGTGGAACAGAGTGTTTGTGTGTTAAACATGTGTGAATGAAAAAAAAACCACAACTCTAGGTTTGTTTGTGACAAGGAAACAGCTTTATAACATAGATCAGAAAATAGCGTAACATGGGCCCTTTAACTGGAGACGTAGATCTGACTTGTCGTTAAAGTTGTTCCGATATCATTTTTGGGATCCGATACTTGGCCTCATTGTACTCGATACTACTTAGTGTGAAGAAGTAGACTACACTACTTTATTTTGTTTGTCAAGAGCAAAAAATAAAATAAAATCTACAAGAATAACTGAGTTTTTGTGGACTAAAGTGTCAAGAGTCAAATGTCTAATGACCTTAATGATGAGATGTGCTGATTTAAAAACTTTTACGTTTCTTCTCGTTCACTTTGTACCACAGAGCCTGGATAAAAACAACAGCGAGGCCAGTAAAAAGACCTCATCCTCGGAGCGCATGGATAATTATGCAGTCCGTGTTAGCGCTGTTGGCAGGCTGCGCTCTCTGTAGTTATTTTACTAAGTTCAGCGTCCACACTGAAGGCTAAATGAAGATATCAGAGAGGTAGCACAAACGATTTTTATGTCCGCAGAGCCTCCACAGTCTGCATTTAACCTGCTCTGAGCGTTTGCGTTACCATTAGACGCACACGTCGACAGTGGCAGCTCATTATGGAAAATACAGAGTGGCATCGGACCTGTGACTCGGAGCTTTTGACGATACTTGTATAAATTTTCTATTTCAGTTTTACTTATTTTATATAGCACATTTAAAATACAACTTAATCTGCACACAGAGTCAACAAAAAAACAGATATATGTATGATAAAACACAAGCAAAGAACAATAAAACCAAGATATCCTGCCTGGCTAGAACCAAAATCGGTATCGGTATCGGAACAGCTCTACTTGTCCTGTGAAGTAGGATTAAATAAAACCAGATCCTATTCTCTCATCACTCAGATATTTAGAGAAGCTACAGAGGAAGGGAGGGAATGTCTGAAAAAAATAATTGTTTTTGCATTATGTGTGTTGCATACATAAGCAAATGATGGCGCTTTCATTTTGCAGTTGATTGAAAAATATAACTATAGCCAAGCCTATTAAAAAGCTTTCAGAATTCAGGCTGTGTTCACACTTGTACGCAAAACAAAATGGATCTAACCTTGGACTAGACCAGGACTAAACCAGAACTAGAACAGGACCAAGCTGAGTCTACTTCAGGACTAAACCAGTGTCAATGCTACCTTATGTGCAGTGGTTTATGATTATGTAAGTGCGTAATGAAATATTTAAGATAAACATTTTTGCCACTACTTTTAATTGAAATTTTAGGCCAATAAACCAATATTTGTTCCTGTCTGCATTTGTACAGAAAACCACTCAGCTCCTCCAGACGTCACAGGGTACACCAACAACTCCTCCTCGTCCTCAGATGGGACCCAGGTCGATCGGGCGCCCTGTCCTGGGAACGCCGCCCACAAACACGCGCCCAAGTATGGGAACGCCGAGCTCATGGAGACAGGAGACGGTGAGCGGAGCAGGGGCTGTAGAAGTAACTTTTTATTGGTGCTACGAACGTTGTAAATCACTCAACTGTTTGTATTTTCAATAAAGTACAACGATAATTTGACTTGGGATATGTGCAGTACAATCATCTGTCACAAAGAGCTGCCAATGGCCTTCACAGTCATTTTAAGCTATTATTTTTTTCCCTGTGAGCAAAATGGAGCCAACAGCACAATTTACTTTTTTTTCCTTTACAAGTTTGTCAGGATTATTCAGTTTTTGTGCCAGTGTTTACATAACACAACTCGTCTCATTCTTTCATTTATGACTCTGATATTTCTCTTTTATGTTGGTAATACAAACAGTGGGTGTGATTGCATCTGCGTGTCATTTTGTGAGATATGAATCAGTAGCCGTTAACTCTGATAGTATTTAAAGGTCCTATATTACGCTGTTTTCTGATCTAGGCTATAATGTTGTTTGCTCGTCAAAAACATCCCTGGAATTTTCCTTTGTTTTATTCACTCAAATCCTGCATATTTAGGCTGAGTTCTTCTCTCAAGAAGAGAAAACACTCCACCACTGTGTTTTTTAACTCCCTACACCTTCAGCAGAATTATTTGGATGATTTCAGCCCTGAATTAAAGGTAAAAGGTTAATGTGAAAACTACCACTTCATGACATCACAAGGTGGAACAGATAGACAGACTCAAACATGTGTAAATGAGACTAAACACGACTCTGGGTATGTATTTGATGAGGTAACAACATTATAACAGGGCTTACAGCTCACATACAGTACCTTTAAATAATACTTTTGAATGTGTTTTGACCCTTCATTACTTGCGTGCTTGTTGCAGGCGTCCCCGTCAGCAGCAGAGTATCGGCTAAAATCCAGCAGCTGGTCAACACTCTTAAGAGACCCAAACGACCTCCACTCCGAGAGTTCTTCGTCGATGACTTTGAGGAGCTCTTAGAAGGTATTTGGTTTCACTGAGACTTACAGTGAGGTGTCTCTTTGCCCTCGACAGGTCACAGTGGGGAGACTGGCAAATGGCAGCACTGCTGTTAGCAACATGATGGTGACATGAGAAGGTTTTCTTAAAACAGACCTAAGTGACATTTGACTTATTTAATGTCTTTCAAAGTCCCTTTGGTGGTCACAAAGGTGATTTTAGGGTGTTTGAAGAGGCTGCTGGCTCCCCCAGCTCTCTGTGAATCGAAAAAACAAACATGCAACTTGGTTTCCATCGACCCCGTCAACTCTCGGGAGTCTGTTCTTGATCTTGCCATAGACAAATACACACAGGTAACTGAGCTAGAGACACTCCCTTATCAGCACTGTCCACAGTTCACTACAAGAATAATGTCCAGTGTTCATTTGTGAGGTGTCAGCCATGACACAGCCAGCTAAAAGACAGAGAAAGCATTTGTCGAAGGACACAAAGGAAAAGAAAATGTGACTAGGACAGAGCCAGAGCTCACACGAGTCAATCTGTGGAAGGTGTTTGAGGAGAGAGCTCAAGGAAGAGAAGGAGCAAGAGCCACGCAGATCTGGACATGTTATTGATCACATATTTTTATTTGCATTACTCGTGGTATCATTGTTCTAGATGTAATTGGAATAACTGTGCAGCTAGTGTCACTTGTTCAGTGTGTAAACAAGAGTAATGTGCAAATTTAGTCCTGATGTGCATCTGACTATGGCTAACTTCATACTCAGCATCAAACAGGATAACGCATGTGCATGTGATCAAACCGCTCGTCAGGACGGAGTCACTTCTGTAATGGACAGACTGATGTTTCCTCTTTTTGCATTTATGTTTTGTTTTAGCAGCTGGATGTGTTCTTTGTTGGCAGTCAGCATTGTCAGTGAGTCTGTAAACGACGCAATGAGCAATTTTAGCCCCTATGTAAAGTCAGCCCGAGGCTGTGTTTACTTTCAACAACTTTGTGGTCTGGTTATAATTACGAACGTTGGCAAACCCAAACCGCATCTACACCACCGTCATTACCAGTGTCTCACAGAGCACGTACACAATATATTTACAAGAGACTTATGTATAAGATAAAGTCAAATAACACTGGCCACATGAGACATTTTGTTGCGGCTTTGTGAAAACAAATGTGAGCACTCAACTGAGCGGTGGGGGAGGGAGGATATTCTAACAGTGTATTCTTACAAGTGACCTGTAGGGGGAGCACTACTAAACTTATGATAGTAATATGCACAGTATTTGATTCAGGAGGTAAGTGAAAGATAACGCTGCATAGCATGATGGATTATTGTGATATTTGTGAGTTCACAAACTCACGAGAATCCATTTGGAGATACTTCCGTTCAAATTTACTCAGTAGCCAATGACAGAGCAGCATTGAAGTTTGTGCAGAAGTCACAGGTGAAGCCCCAAGCAAACCAAACATTGCAACACCAACAGACGTACTTCAGCCTGTTTTTGTGAAAATATTGACTATTTTGTTTGTGAAAATGTGCAGACGGTAAGTACTTTGTGCATTTGTGGACAGGGAAAGATCTGTTTTTTTTCTCTCAGTGCCAAATAAATAACCTTGTTTTTTTTTTTTTTTTTTTCCAGCAGCAGCAGCCCGACCCAAACCAGCCCAGAGCAGAGGGGGCCCAGATGTCTCCGTCCCAGGGCGAGCAGCTGGGGGTGGTGACCAACTGGCCCCCCTCCCTGGAGGCAGCCCTGCAGAGGTGGGGTACCATCTCCCCCAAAGCCCCTGTCTGAGCACCATGGACCCCAACGAAAGCCACTCTACGTCCCTCACATACGGTACGTCAGGTTTTCCTATTATATATTTTGGAAAACAAGTGAATCAAATTAAATAAAGATGACATAAATGGTAGAATAACAACACATTTTATTTCAGTATAAAAGTTGCCTTTAACTATTCACATGAGGCCCTACTTTGGAACTAGCATTACAAATATACCTCATAGAAATATGACAGTCATGCTAACTGTCCAGTGTGCTATAATGTTCAACTTCTATAAACTCATGTGCTGTACTGTGTAAGAGTTTCCATACTCTGTAGAATGGTATATCGTTATAAATCTGAGATGCCGGGGACAGCCTGAGTGCACTTAAATCATAGGTGCTAACATTTGGCTCTGGTCCGGCCCTTATCCAGATTACTCCAGAAGACTGTAACTTATACTCTGACTTATAGAACTTGTATACAAAAGCGCTGCATGGAGAAAGTCTGGAGAATTTAATGTCAGACTCCAAACTGAACAGAGGAGAAGTCGAATGACCATTACTCCATTCGATATATATCAGATTACAAAACATTGTCATCTTGCTGTATCAAGATTGACATATTAACTCAGTAAACTCAATGTTAAGAATGTTGAACTTTACTCTCATGTTGTTTGGGAAATATGACAGTACTAGTGCAGTTTTATTGTTATATAAAACTGTTATTCTGACGCCACTTCTTGTGGAGCACAGCGGCACCCCCGATTAGCTCCATTAGCTTGATAAATGCTAAACTTTAGTCGTTATTCATTCTCTTCTCTGATACTATGGCGGTAGCTACTTGCCCTGATGTAGTAACAAGGCTGCCAATCTGCGCCATCGGTAGGCCTGTCACTATAACATTTTCTGAAGCACGATTTATTGCTATAGAGACATAAACGATAATATTGAAACTACTTTATGCCACTGACACAATAAAAATAAGGCAGGGTAATCCCAAAAACATTTTAAAATAAAATCCACCCGTCAATCTCACGCTCCATCCTTCCCTCACTCGTGAACAAGACTCCAAGATACTTGAACTCCTCCACTTGAGGCAGAGACTTACCACCCACCTTGAGAGGGCAAGCCACCTACTCTGGGTGGGTGGTGAGTCTCAGGTGGAGTGGTGCAGAGTCAGCAGTGATGCAGTCGCTGTATCGGTCCATTGAGGTGAAGAAGGAGCTGAGGCAAAAGGCAGAACTCTTGATTTATTGGTCAATCTATGTTCCTACCCTCACCTGTGGTTATGAGCTCTGGATAATGACCGAAAGGACAAGATCGCGGATGCAAGTGGCCGAAATAGGTTTTCTCCGTAGGGTGGCTGGGCCCTTTGAGCTCGGTCACGCAGGAGGAGCTCGGAGTAGAGCCGCTGCTCTTACACGTCGAGAGGAGCCAGCTGAGGTGGCTCGGGCATCTGCTCAGGATGCCTCCTGGACGCCTCCATGGGGAGGTGTTCTGGGCATGTCCCAGCGGGAGGAGGCCCTGGGGAAGGGAACACCTTGGGGTCCCACGGGAGGAGCTGGAGGACGTGTCTGGGGTGAGGGAAGTCTGGGAGTCCCTGCTTAGACTGCTGCCCCCGCGACTCGGCTCTAGATAAGTGGAAGAAAATGGATGGATGGATTTAAAAATAGGCAGGATCATCAGAAATGAGCTGCAACAAATACATAGCCAAATGAAGAAATAATTAGCCACAGAAGTGACTTATTCAAACGTCTATAGTTCAAATAGCATATTTCTACAAAAATAACAAAAATCTCCCTAATTTTGCAAAGAACAAGTACTCATGATAAAGTTTGACCTGAAAATATATTCTACTGGACGACAAGTCGATGTAATAATTATTGTGACAGGCCTAACTATCAGCCCCTCCAACCACCACAATCACTCACACACCTCCTTCATACCAGGCAGGTGAAGTGTCTTACCTAAGGACAAAACAACCACTTGCATATAGTCGGAACTGGGATTGAAAGGCTGACCATCGGGTTGGTGGGCGAGCTCTCTACCACTGTCCCTTAATGTCCTTTTTCTGCGCTAACTGCCCATCTGACCACATTCATATAAGGGAATGTGGACGAAGTACCTTGTCTAACAACACAACAACAGTTTTTGTCGCTTTTTGCATTGCTAGTGATTTCCCACCCAAGCCATACAAACCATGTCCAGCCCTGCTTAGCTTCTGAGATCAGACGAGATCAGGCTTTAACAAGTCTGACCCAGGGGAAAGACACTTCACCCACTTGTCTCTATATATAAATATGAAAGCGGTGTGTGCGTGTTTGAGCTAATTTCACGACAAAAAGCATTTTCTCTCCAAAACAAGTCCATCTGTTTATTATCTTCTATCTCACTTTGAATATTTTTGAGTTGCTCCAGCAGTGCATTGAACCCATCCCACATGAGTAAATACAGACGCTCCGTTCCTCTCAGCATTCCCTGTACCGTGAGTCTAGTGTTGTGTTGTGTTGATGCTGATGGTGATAGTGTTGCCTAGTTGCCTGTGAAGCCCCCCTCCCTCTGCTCCGGAGCCCTCACAGACATGGTGTGCGTTGAATTTCAATCTCGGTGCGCGCCTATCTCTCATTCTGTCCACGTCCAGTCCTTTTGAAGTCTACAAGGGCGCGCTTGTTTTGTTACCCTCCCCCCGGTCTCCGCCCCCATCAGGAGCAACAGTGCCCGTTTCTCTCACCATCCTCCAACTCAGCTGTCGATGTGCTTCAGCTAACCCCATAATCAGGGGGATAAAATGCCACTAATGTTTAAAACTTGATACTAAGGAATAGACTTGAGAGTAAGAATGTATATTTTGAGCAATACAAACACCTTTAATTGAAGTTTATACATTCCAGGCTAAACACTACATCTCCATGGAGACAAGCTGGTAGCGTTCCTCCCTCTAGAAAAGTTAGGAATATGTAACTTTTCTAGAGGGAGGACAGCTACCAGCTTGTCCCATTTTCTTTTCTCTTACCCGGGGGCTGGGGTCGCGGGGGGCAGCAGTCAGAGAAGGGACTGCCAGACTTCCCTTACCCAGACACTTCCTCCAGCTCCTCCAGTGGGACCCTAAGGCGTTCCCAGGCCAGCCAAGAGACATAGTCCCTCCAGCGGTCCTGGGTCTTCCCTGGAGCTTCGTTCCTGGACATGCCCAGAACACCTCCCCAGATGCCCGAGCCACCTCAGCTGGTTCAGCGGCTCTACTCCGAGCCCCTCCCGTGTGACCGAGCTCCTCACCCTATCTCTAAAGCAGCGCCCAGCCACCCTGCGGAGGAAAACCCATTTCGGCCACAATGTATCTGCAATCTTGTCATTATCCAAAGCTCATGACCATAGCTAGGGTAGGAACGTAGGTCGATCAGTAAATCGAGAGCTTTGCCTTTCGACTCAGCTCCTTCTTTACTACAATAGCCTGATAAAGCGACCACATCACTTAAGACGCTGCACTGATCCAACTGTCAATCTCATGCTCTGTAGAATAATAATAGTACTTTGTTATTATACCATGTGGTCTTATACTAGTTCTGATAAAGCTCAAGATCACTCTGAAACTCACAATTTGTCCTGTTTATGTCCCCTTTGCTCAAATGCTCAATTCATACCCATTGTAATATCAGTTAGTATCTCAGTTCAATACTTTTGTCCAACTCTAGTCTTATCTACCATTCACCAGACCTAATCATTGTGCCTCTGTTCTCCTGTCTCTTTCTCTCCCTCTCCCCTCATCCCTATCTCTCTCTCTCTCTCTCTCCTCTCCCTCCTCTCTCTCCTCTCATCTCTCATATCTGTGACAAACATCAGCAGAAGTCATTTAAAACAATATGGAGTCTCTCTCCGTGCGCCCGGGCCACTTCCTCACCTGTCATTTTGAATTAGGAGAAAAGACATTCTTTTTGTTCACTGCAATAATGAACCAAGCCTAGTGCAGTGCATATGAAACATAACAGACAATATTAAACACTGACAGTCCCGCATTCAAATGGATATTTACGGAGATAATATGAGGAATCACCAGAATTACTTCCTGAAATTGCATGAGATTTCAAATTCAAAGAAATGGCAGATTGGTAGTGACGATATATTTGTCACTGCGGCGATTGGTTTGATTGAGGCGGATCCACATCACTGTGTCTATTTCATCTAATACAATGCGATGTTATACATGCTCATTAAATAGAGAAAGGACAAAGCAAATGGTATTAAATGGTATTTTCAGAGGCTATTGTTGCAGCAGGTCTGTGTACACTGCTATAACAAATACTACCTTCAAAACAACAACTTTGGAAACGTCCAAATTCTTCATATTTATTGTAATTATTTGCTGACATTAAACAAAAAAAAATGACTAAAATGACATGGATTTTTTATTTTTATTTTTTAGTTATACATTTGTTTTGTTGAATAAATATATAACTAAAACGTAGATATTTTCATCAATTTTCTAAGCATAAATGAATTAAAGGAACGAGTGCAGATCCAAGTTGCACTTTTCAACCCAACAGAGATTCAAACCAGACCATAAAACAAACTCACAGTCCAAGAACCCGTCTGCACCTGCCCCGTCAAGCAACGCCAAACTATTTATCAGAGTTAAAATATAAAAGCATATTCTCTGGTTCACTCATCTGTTATGGATTTAGGTGACTACATTAGCATAACATTTTCGTTGATAAAGCTAAAAAAGTATTAGTTGACTAAATCTCACAAAAAACAGAAGTCCGTTTCAGTCAAAAGCGTAAAACTAATAAAAAAAACACTGCTTCAAGATCTGTAGTTAGAAAGACTAACACATGCCCTGTTTGCTCTACAAAGGGAGCAAAGGAGGGTCGTGGTACATGGCTGAAGGAGGTTAAAGGGTTTTTTTGGGGATTTTTTTCTCTCTCTGTCAGTTTTTCTGTGATGTAACCATAGCACTGATCTTTCTTCTTCGTGTGTGTGCAGGTAAACTCTGGTCCGGAGCATCAAAGTGGCCTACAACCTGCTGCACAAACTGGGGTCTAAGCAGGAGCCCCTGGTGCGGCCGGGGGACAGGGTGAGTAGAGGACGTGTGAGCAAATAGAAACGTATGAGACCTACAAAGTAACATTTGTATAGTTTAAAATCCTTCTCTCTGTGTTTTGGTGGGTCAGTTTTACATTCGCTGACACTGCTGTGCATTCAAAGACCTCTGTTTCTAACTCCTAATGAGAAAGATATATTTTTAGTTTGTCAGATTTTATTAACTTTATGTCAAAATTGTGAAAAAAATGTGGAATGTTTCCAAATCACAAATATAGTTTTTAAAATGACAGTTGACAATGACACTGAGTTTTGTGACTGGTCTAGGAAATAAAAACTGACATTGGTCACTGTCTTTATTTGGCGGTGTGTGCATTTAAAGTGGAACTAAACTACTGATACTTGACTGTCGCTGTGGTGTTTCAAAAGGAATTATCTACTGTTCCTAGTCATTTTTTCGGCAACTGTAGTGCAAAAAATGGTAAAAATTGCTGTATTGTGGTCAAAAATGTCTAAAACTGAGTGTGTCCTGCCTCCAGTGGCCAATGCTTTTCAAGTACTATGTGACATCTCACAAGATTGCCTTAATTACAGACAGGTGATTCTCATTACAAAAACCTGGCTGCAGAGGCGGAGTTTGAAGTGTTAATACGAGTTTAGACCAATCACACTGTTCCTTATATATATATACAGACCCCTCCCTCCCCCCTCACTTCCCCTTTAGTCCCGCAGACCCCGCCCCCCCTCTTCCCCTCCTCCACTCCCTTTAGTCCTCCAGGTACTGCCCAATTTTAGCAGCTCTACCTGAAATATACTTATGGTAGGAGTTTAGGTGTTTAGTCCCACTTTAATACACATGCTGGACACATGTGCAGCTGTAGTCGAGGACTAATTTCCAGTTGTCCCACAGTCACTCTCACAAACTCACTCTTGTGTCTTGCCCAAGGACACAACAACAGTTTGCACTCCAACCCTGCTTAGCTTCTGACATGTTCAAGGTAGTATGGCCTGCTACACAACTTCAACTTAAGCTATTTTGGCAATACAAATAAATAAAGAAATGTTAAGCTGTCAACACAAAAACTATACTTATAATATAATCTTTACTACACGAGATACTAACTATGACTTACAACCCAATCTGCAGTGTAAACCGGCAATTCATTGGACTGTAGCATGTCTTTTGAGCCGAAACAAGCCGGAAGGGGAGTCTCTTTTAATTACAACTGCCTTTCCAAACCTGCATTTTTCACATTTCACCCACCAACTCTCTATACATGCCTATGGAGAGCATGTCCGTGATTACAGAGGAGACTAATTACAGAAATAGTCAGAGCGTAGCGTTTGAGGGTGAATAAAAGCTTGAGGGAAATGGAGGCCTGTAGCAATCAGATGTTGCTGTGATGTAAATGGATTCTCAAACAAAGTGAATGTTGAATCTGCTGACAGTGCGGTTTTGGACGTACAGTGTAGCATATTTAATAGAACAAAGTCAGAGGAGAGAGACGCCAGATGGTGCACTTTCAACCTGATATGAGCTGTATAAACTAACGTGCTTATGTAATATTGAGATCAAAATTATGGTTTTAATACTGTATTGTTGCCTAGTATCCAGAATACACACTTGTTCAGTACTGTTTGAGTCCCAGAGTTCAGATGGGCAGGACTGACAGGTGGATTAGCCAGTCAGGGACATGCATGGCCCCTCACTATTAAAACAAATTATGGCTGCTTATGAGAAAAAAAGAAAAGAGGAAAAATATATCACAGGGTCTGAAAAATGTCATGTATTTCTGTAGAATCAATGAACGATACATTAAACTCTGAGGTGAGAGAAGTGTCGTTTCATTCAAAATAATGGCTGACCAATGAGCTCCTTTGTTTCACATGCGTCACTGAAATGAACAAATCTGATTGGACGATAATGTTTGGTTCTGACTCGAGGCATGATGGAGAGTGAACAGAGACATCACTGGGATTGGTGATAGGACAGATTTGTGGTTAAATTAATGTTGAATATGATATCTAAGTCTAATTATGTTTATTTATTCAGACTTTAGAGAGCAGGGGCGTCAAAACTCAAATTCACCAAGGGCCAAAATTAGAAGCTGGGGGACTAAGTTTCAGGCCAAACTAATATTTAGTGAAGAATTTCAACAGCATCTGCAGGTTTTTTTTCAGAAAGGTGGTCTCAATTTGAGTGAGGCGACAGGTAACAGATGCTAATGGGTGTCAACAGGAGTGATAGGGGCAAAGCATTCTGGGATTTGTAGTATTAGTGGTGCATGTGGTATAGGGGGCCAGCTCTAATACATATTGGATATCATCTCGCGGGCCAAATATAATTATATCAAGGGCCTAAAATTTGGTCCGCGGGCCTGAGTTTGGGGACATGTCTGCTTTAGAAGGAGACATTTAACTTTTGTGCGTGAATGACGTGCATGTGATGGTTAAAAGTCTGTATTGTTTTATTTCCAGGAACATATCATTGAAAGACAATTTTATTCGTTTTTAAATAAGACAAAACAAACATTCAATTTGAAAATCATACACCCCAGTCTAGTTTGTTGTAATTGGAATAAATCTAAAATTTAGAATTTGGTGTGAGGGAAGTTAAAGAGGAAATTTTAGTTAGGAAACACGATCTACTATTGAACAAGAATGACGTGCTTAGACATCATTTATCTCCATATTTATAACTCCATCCACAGACCTAAAGCAAAACATGGAAAACAATTGGGCTAGCCAGTATGCTAATAGGAGTGAGAGCATCATTAGAGGTGACTGAACGATTATACTAAATATGACTCAGGCGCAGTTCACACAGTTCAGTAGACCTGGCCACACAACACAAACTCTGAACAAACAGGTGTGTGAGATTCAGTGTGGTTAGCTCCTCCCTTCAGACAGATAAGGCCGTGTCCAGCAGTAATCTGACCAGAATCTTCTTAACTATAAAAACTTTTGTGAGGTTGACAGATTTTTTCTTTTGCTCGTGTCAGACCTGGAAGCCCGAGACATTACACTGATATAAAGAAGAATCTATCTAAGACATCTCTCCTGTTAACAATATGTCTCCATACAGTATATATAAATCAATGTTATCTCGTCGAGCCCAGATAAAAGCCTTATCTCTGCTCTGTTCTGTAGCATTAGTGATCCGTGTGCGCCGAGTACACGAGGATGCTGTTCCAGTCCTATTATTGCTCTCAGATACTTCACATCATACTATAGGCCTGTGTATATGAGAGCTATTAGGAGGCACTTATACAGCCATTTGTGTTTTATCATCACCACATGCAACAGCCAGAGCCCAGGCCCCATACAGAACATAGGAACATGACATAAGAGAGAGACACGGGACAGGAATGCAGGAGGGCGGAGGAGGAGAGGGGAATGAGCAGAAGAGGGAAGAGAGAGGGGAGGAGGAGGGGGGGGAGAGGAGGACGGAGAGAACAGAGAGAGAGAAGGAGAGGGGGAGAGAGGAGGAGGGGGAAGAACAGAGAGAGAGAAGGCGAGGGGGGAGGAGGAGAGAGAGGAGAGGCAGAGAGCGAGAAGGAGAGAGAGAGGAGAGGGGGGAGGGAGGAGAGATCGAGAAACCGAGAGAGAGAAGGAGAGGGGTGGGGGGGGAGTCAACACGAGAGAGAGGAGGAGTAGAGAGGAGAGGGAGAGGAAGGAGGAGGGATAGGAGTGAGGAGGAGAAGAAGAGAGAGAAGGAGTCGGGGGGAGGAGGAGAGGGGGGGGGGGGGGAAGAGGAGGAGGAGGGAGGAGAGAGGACAGACAGGGAGAGAGAGGAGAGAGGAGGCCGACAGGGGTGAAAAGTAGAGCAGAGAAGGAGAGAAAGGAAGAGAGCGAAGGAAGGATAGACGGGGGACAGAAGGGCGAGGAAGAGAGAGAGACGAAGGAGAGGGACGACGCGAGCGGTACAAGAAGGGGGAGGGGGAAGAGAGGCGAACAGCGAGAGAGGAAGAGCGAGGAAGGAGAGAGGGAGGATGAGGATGAGAACAGAGAGAGAGAGAGAAGCGAGAGAGAGACGGCGCGGGGTGAGGAGAGAGGAGGAGGGATGGAGGGGAGATTGGAGGGGGGGAACAGAGAACAGGGTCTGAGGAGGAGAGAGAACAGAGAGAGGAAGAGAGAGAGAGTCGGAGGGGGAAGAGGAGGAGAGGGAAGAGAGAAATGGAGAGAGAGAGGGGGAGGGATGAAGAGGAAATGCGGGAGCTGAGCGGGGGGGGGGGGGCCTTATCACAGAATGTTCCGTGTTGTTCAAACGTTAGTTCAGCGTTCTCGTAGTTCTGAAGTTTTAGTACTACTACTTATAACCATTGAATGTTGCACTATGTTCTGTCTGTAGGTGTCGCTGGGACCCCAAAACACGGGGACCCTGCAGCATTTATAACGGAGTTTTTACAGGCTCTGTCTCTGGACGAAGTGGGCCTTGACAATCGAGGTCCATCTCCAGGCAAGGTAGCTAGCATTGCCTCTCGGGTGTTCAGTAGCATGTTTGATTAGCCTGTAGTGTTGTTCATGAAACTAAAATATTCAGACTCGATTTTGGACACTCAGGAATAGATCGTCATCAATATGGTCGGGCTACAACGATGATAATAAAAACACTCTTTAGACCACTATAATGTGATTTTGCAAAGTTTTTATTGGCGCTTTAAATATTTTTTGTCTGTCGAGCAGGGGAGTCAGCAGATCGGCTTCCTGGTGGGCAGCTGGGTGTGGTTGACAGTGGCTTTGACCAGTGAGCCTGGCATTTAACGGACTCCCCACAGAGTTCCACAGGAGAGATACAGCAGTTCAAGGTAATGCAAAAACAACAACTATAATTGCACTTTTTCTCTCCCGGTCCAGGATTAAATACCAATCAACTACAGTTACTTGTTGTGATGGGAGACACCAATACTTTACACTGCCACTCAACAATCCGGTAAATAATCAAATAATGGCAAAACTCGCTTGGTCCTGAGAACTGGAACGCGGTATAACCATCATGGTGAATATCAGGAGCTCAAAATGCTTAAGGAAGTGAGAATTAATTGGACCACTGCAACTGTTTGAAAATTTAAACTAGTTTGTTTAATAACAGTTAAAAAATCAGGTCCAGGCATCTTTAAAGTGACAGGTTGATGAACTTCATTGCACAAAAGAATCAATTTTCCTCCCCTTGTGGACATGGGGAGCAGATATAATAAAGGTAGAAGTATCTAATAACTGTACCTAGCCAAAACCATAATTTAACTTCAAACAAGGCAAGCAGTGATTAAAGGGCAAGGGGACCTTCATCACTGCTTGCACACTCGCACCTAGAGAAGAGCTGCATATAACAACTTTAGCTTGAAAGTTTGACGTGTTTTTTGATGAAAAACTGTTGGAGGAGATGTCAAAAGATTATGATGAGTGATTTTGTCAGTCCTGAGTTTGTGCTGGGTCATACGAAATAACATGTAGCGTGTATATAGTGGGCCACTTGGTGACTTCAGTTAGTCACACAAAAATTAACCGGAATTTTCAGGGATATAAGTCGCACCAGCCAAAAAATGCATAATAATTGGGAAAAACAAGCTATAAAGTCACAGGACTATAATCGTATTTATTGTTGGAATATTTTACAAAATCCGAAGAGACCAAGAACAACAGTTTTTCTTTAAAGGAAGTTATAATAATAAGATTAAAATAGAGAAAAACAGGCTGAAAGATAAACATTTATATTATCAGCTACAAGAAGCATAGGACAACGAGCTGAATATGTGTCTGGTGTGAAGAAAAAAACAAGAAACAAGCAACAAGTTTCAACAAACTCTCGATCTCACGCCCAAATCCAAAATCCATGAATTCTTCATCCTCAGTGGTTGCTCTGAACGACGCTGCATCTACTCCCAAGAGAGGCAGTGCCGTTCCTCTTCGCGGCCGGCATCAGACTCAGCAGAATACGATTTTCTTTTACGGGACATTTGTCAGTTTTCTATGTCTTTT
>JAIEZT010000371.1:0-58563 GCA_019594935.1 Periophthalmus modestus | reverse complement strand
TCTTAGTCTATATGGATATTAGCTTCATAATCCACTTCTAAACAGCTTAATTAAAAGTGAAGGACTCAACATGCAAATATGAGCAGAGGACCACGGGGAACCATCTGACATTAAGCGAATATCTCCTATCTCCTGTCTACTCAATTAGAAGCCTGAGCATTATGATCTCTTCTAGAACACATTGAGGACTAAGCATCTGTTGTGTTGGACTCTAAATAAATCCAAATATCATTAAGGCAGGCTTTGAAACAAATGAAAAGTCATCTTGAACTCTTACGTAATTTTTGATTGTTAAATATTGTTATCATCAAAAATATGCCGGAGTTGTGTGTTGTGCATTCATAATATTTACCACACAAAACGCCGGCATATTTTGGCTGTGTCTTTCTCAAACCAAAACACTCTTTTCGACCTTATTCTTTTTTTTTTTTTTTTTTTTTTTTTTTTTTTTTTACCTTGTAGAGTATCTAGGTGATAAGGAAGCTCAGTGTGTTTGTAAAATTGCCATATATTTCACTGATACTCAATGCAATAGTTTGCTGCCCTGATGCCAAAATTAAGTCACAGCTATGGGTAGCCTTATTGAAAAACTTCCTCACTTCCTTGTGTACCAACCTATAGAGTCATGAGAACATTGACCATATAAAAGTATTCTGCTGCATCTTTCGGTTCAAACTGCTGTTTAGACTTAAAAACCGTTGTCTGGACATGAGTTACAGTACCCGTAAGCCTCGGCAAGGCCTTTCTGTGGCAAATCTAAATGAAAAAAGGCCAAATGAAAATATTTTTTCTAAGGCAAACAACTTATGCTTATGTTTTAGGTAAATCAAGAGTCATATGGAACTCAACAGTAACTCACACAAAAAAAATTACAATAAAACAATAAATAGAATATCTGAAAAGTTTGAAAATCATGACTAATCCAGCTAATGTGGGTAAAAAACACCTACTAGATTTGTAATTTTCTGAAAACTTTATAAACCGCTGCACTGATTCTGAAGGTTGGTGGTTTGAATGCTGCTCTCAATAGAAAAAAATAACCCCAAAAAAAAATCAACACAAACTGTTGAGACAGTCAAGATCCACTTTACCCACAGGTGGTTTTTTTTTTTTTTTGTGGAGTAGTTCCCAGCTCCCAGATGAATGCTGTTGTTGTGTCCTCTGAGCAGACACTTGACACCTACTTCACCCCAGTTTTTGTGTGGCCTGGTGGTATGAATCTGTCTATGAATGTCTGAGTGGTTCCTTGATGTAAAAGTGCTTTGAAAGGTGGAACATTCTATTTATAATGTAACCATTTACCAAATGTGACCACTGACCGTTTTTTAGTATTTCTCTGAATCTTTCATTTTAAATGTGCTTTTAGACTTAAAAAAATGAGTCATGGGTATTAGTTCCACATAGGTTGTTAGCCTCCCCCACTGCCTTTTGAACTCTTAATATTTTAATTTTTCAAAAAGTCTATGGTAAAACAATAATGGAAAAGGTACTTCTGGAGTAACCGGAGAAGGCGTGTCAACTGTTGAGTTTCCATTGAGGCAAAAAACAGTCTGATGTTAACTTTAAAACTACTATTATATCACAAGGTTGAATCTGGGCATTTTGACCTTTAGAGATGTAGACAGACTAATAATGCAGGATTACTCAAACATTGTGTAGTGAAACAAACACAAAACTCCCAGATATGTTTTTGATGAGTAACACCGATTATAACATGGCTTAAAGCTCACTATAAGTCATTGTTGTAAAATACGGACCTGTACAGTCCAGAGTAACAAATAGGTGCTGTTTTTTGATATGGCGATGCTGTTGTTATTGGAGCACAGCACAGCAGGAGCTGTCAAGTCGTCACTTGGTCTGATGTTGAAACTGTTGCAAATGCACCGAGCACATTTATTTACTTACATTCACATCAATCTTTATGTTAAGTCAAATACAGAACAAGCAAACATATTACTGTGCTGAAAAAACATTTTGGAGTCAGACAAGTTGTGAAGAGCTGTATATTAAAATGCTCCTATTCAACACAAAATATGCAACAGAAAGATCAAGAAAAAATCATTCATCAACACACATTATAAAAATAAAAAAGGGTAAGTTAAAAGTGCATATGGGTTTCATTGTTGTTTGATATTGTCCTAATAGTAGTACCTGTGCTAAATACTTAACCTATCATAATTTTACATACAGTTAAGTGGCAGCTTGTATCTAGAATATCTCACAAAGAATTCATCTCATCACCCCCCATCCCAAATGCCACACAAAGCTTGTGAGCTACCAGTAGCTCTCCAGCCCTTTCCAAGTAGCTCCCCAAAGGATTTAGCAAGTATGCATATTATTCGGAATAATTCAATTTCGATTCTTCACGTCTTTGGACCATTGTAAATGTCATACTTTAGATACCTACTTAGCACACTATAAAATTTATAATGGTTAATGTATAGACTATAGAAAAAAAGAACAGAATCCCGCACTGCGTTCTTTGAAGTATCTAATGTTTTATTTTTAATAGCACCACAATAAAGGTTGTGAAATAATAAAACAAAAAAAAAAAATGTGAAACAAACTCTCCAAAGAACTGCAGTGCGGATCTGTTCTTTTTTCTGTTTTCTTTGTCTTTGAACCCAGGACGCAGTCCAAACTTTTTATCAAATGTGCATGTCTCTACCCTACCACTAAGTTATCCTTATTCAGTCTAAGGCTTGTTATCACTATTTTATCAACATAATTTTTTGTGACAAGAGAAACTCTCTAGCATTTTCGTTTTGTACAAGTTGGTCACTAGGGTAAAAAAGGTTGGAGACCCTGGTTTAAACATTCATAACAACATATAGCAGGTGGTTGGGTTAGTTTTTATTTGTATTAGTCTACTAATAAACTTTACAGCTTAGACTAAAAATGTTATATAGGTCTTTGTCATGAGTCTAACCTGTCATATGCACTTTAACTTAAATTTTACTATTATTTTTTCACAAAACATTACAAACTTAATACAATGGCGCTCAGTATCATAATTTTTCGTCCTGTATATTGTGGCTGGATGTTGGAACATCCAACCATAATATGCACAAGACTCAGACCTCCTACTACTTTGGTGTGATTCATTCAAATCAACATAAACTCTAAGACTTTTCTCTAACATAACCAAACCCCCGGACTCTCTTCCTAACCACTCCACACTCTTCTGCCTTCTGTAAATCACTCATGTTTTTCTTTGTATCCAAGCTCACCACCATCCATCAACACCTGATAAGCAGAGCTGCAGAGTCTGGAGTTGACAAACTTTTCAACCTTGTCACACCCTAATATCCTCAAGCTTCTCTTTACTTTCCATCGAGTCGTCTCTGAGATCATTCTCAATTTTCAAAACTCTACCTGTCAGCTTGACCCTCTTCCTACAGCTCTCATCAAATCCTGCCTTCCCACTTGCCCCTTTCTTTATACTAATATTCTTCACTCCCTGACCTCTGGAACCTGTCCCTCATCACTCAAAAACTGCCTCAAAATTTTCACTCCTATTCTGAAAAAACAAACAAACAAAAAAAACTGTTTCAACACCTTTGCCCTATTTCTGACTTACCCTTAATCTCTAAAATTCTTGACGAGACTGATGCATCTCAACTGCAAAAACCATCTGATCACTAGCAATATCATGAACATTTACAATCTAGTTTTTCACCCTCTCCTTAGCACTGAAACTGCACTTCTGAAAATCACTAATGACTCCTCATAGCTTCTGACTCTGGCTTCTCTCCATCTGTATCCTCCTTGATTTAACAGCAGCCTTTGACACAATCTTACAAACCACTCTCATTCACAGACTCCAATCTATCTTTATCTCTCACACTGCTCTCTCCTGGTTCACTTCACTCTCTGATCGCCAGTCAATGTCATTCAACTTAAACCTCACGGATTTCAAACCTTCCCTGTCTAGGCCAGGTGTGCCCCAGGGTCCCTCCTAGGGCCCGTCTTCTACATCATCCACATTCTCCCACTGGTTTGTCGTGAGCACAAACATTCACTTTCAATGTTAAGCGGACGACACCCAGGGCTACTTTCCACTAACTCTTCTTCATCACTTCCACACTCCTCCCTTCTCTCGTCTACAGGAAATTAACTCCTGGTTCTCCTCCAAATTTCCTCCAACTGAACAGCTCCAAACAGTCCTCCTTGTAGGCACCTCTTCCACTCTCGCTAAATCCACAGTTTCTCCAGCTCTATAAATCATTTCTCCCTTTCCCTCAAGTCACGAGTCTGGGAGTCACCCTTAACAGTACCTTTTCTTTCCACTCCCACATCAATAATTATCAACTCTCTGCCTACTTTCACCTCTGTGCTTGGCTCCATGCTTCGCACACTACTGCTATTCTTGTCCACAGTCTCGTCACCTTGACTACTGTAACTCTCTCCTCTTTAGTCCCTAACAAAATCCCTGCAGATACTACAGCTCCTTCAAAATTCTACATTGCACCACCAGTCACCCCCAGCTTCCAACTATTAATGGTTTCTCATCAAACAAAAAATCCCTCTCTCTCACCCTCTCTGCTCCCTCCTCTCTCTCAGTTCTCTGTTCCCTCTGTTCGGTCTTATCACCATGGGGAGTAGAGCCTTCAGCAGTTTGGAGCTCACTCCCACCCAACCCAACCTCCCGACAACCATCGACTCCTTCCTCTCTTCAGATCATGACTCAAAACTCACCAGTTGTAGATAATCCTACAACCACATAACAAATCACACAGACATTCCAGTTTTGTATGTATGTGTGTGTTTTTTCACTCTATTTGTATTGTTGTGTACAGTGTTCTTAGGTGTTTTGAAAGGCACTAATATAATAAAATAATAATAATAATACAATATACTATTATCATTATCATATATTAATTATATTATCAAAACACTGAAAAGTAAAAATTCTTTCTCCCGTGTCTTAACACACTGAAAAGCAAAATGATGTATACTCTAATAGTATGAGGGTTTTTGTCTGTTTAAGTATAAATTGATAGGGTAAAGGCTTTAAACAATGTCGTACTCTACTAGCCTAAAATAAATACAATCAGTGCCTAGCTTTTTTGGTGCCCTAGACGAGATTTCTGATGGCACCTCCCTGACCCCACTTGCAGTAATAAAATAGTTGAAAAAATTTTATACTTTTGCACCAGACCCTTGTAAGTCATTAATTATGGAGCCTTCTTAATTTTGATTTGTACCTTTCTGAACAAAACAGAAAGTAATTTTCTGTAATCTGAGGTAAACTTAACTAATACATTTTTACAGTAGTTAAGTTCTGTTCTATTAGTTGTTAACATTACGATTATATGCTGCCTCTCTCTCCAAGATTCAAAAGGTGGCATTAGCTATTATAAAAACACAATTGGGGCTAACCTGTATTTCACACTTGGTGCATGCCACTTCAGTCAAATCAAGTCAGTGGTTCCCAGAACCTCTGCTCCCCCCTGGCTCCACCGCTGCACCAGTTCACTGGGGCACATTGAGCGCACCATGAGCTGTAGCCTCACCATGCAGCTGTAGACCTCAGTTCAAAGCCCAAACATTTGTTCAGTCTCCTGTCCTCCTGTTTATGTTCAACTGAAATGGCAGGACTGATAAAAAATAAAAGACTGACTAAGGTCGCACTCACACTAGGACTTGTCGTGCCGGTGCTCAAGCACAATTGCGTAGGGTCTATGGCCCGCACTCACATCTACACAACTGAACCAGGCCACCGCCCAGTGACGGTATCCCGCGACGCTCTTTGTTTATATGTATGGCACCAGTTGCTATCTCTTTAGCAGAGGAAAATAAAGGCCAGCGGCATGAAATATCTCTTAAACAGTGAGTCACATCAGTCCTGCTGTGATACATTACTCCTCTGTGAGTTTATGGATTAAAAACAGTGTCGAGGAGCGAGGGCAAACAAGAAACGAGGCTTTGTCCCTGTCACAGTCCTTATTAAAGGTGAGCACGGATTTACCTTGAGTCTTGGAGCAGAGCTTATTCACTTTTTCCTCTTATCCTCTATCCCAGAGGTGGAGCAAACCTTTTGACACACGGGCCCACAGTGGGTTCTAAAATTTGACAGATGGACCGGGCCACGATATATATAATGTATATATCAGTGACGTGCAGTCAGGTGAGGCAGGTGAGGGCCGTGCCTCACCAGTCATCACAGAGAAAAAATAAATGAAATGGTTATATTTATCCAGTGATTTGTACTATGAAGTTATTTGTCTATTTAACTTTGCAATTTTATTATTTTTTTTTTTATTAAAAATGGCTGAATTTTTAAGTTTACCGTTCAAATATGAGATGAGACGTGCGGTGAGGCACCGGCCGTTCGTGCCTCACCGCACGTCTCACCGCCAGGGGATTATGGTAGGGGACTTGCAACTTGCCCGCGAATAGGAGCCACAGAATAGTGACAGGCAAGCTACAATTTAGCGTTAGCAAGTCAGTTTTAGCAATCCATTCACTTTTTTCTTCATGTCTGGCCCTACTTTTTTAAATGGAGGAAGATTACATATTAAAGCTCAAGCAGTTTTCTAAACTGGACTTTTGGTCAAAAGCAGGCTGTTATAATTAAAGGGAAGACCAACGCTAAAGGAGCTAAATTGGTTTGCTCCAGACGACGGGACGAAAGACTCGCTCTTTCCAGAGTCCGTACGAAATGGAAAGAAATGTAATGACTTCAATCATTGTAAATTGGGGGAACCAGAATAAGGATGAAAAACAATACAAAACCAGCTTTTTTATTTTCATACTGTTAGAGCTATTTCATAACGGACTTCAGAACTTTTATTTTGAAATTATTTTTTTATTTTTGCCCCAAGTCACTGGGAGAGAAACTGACTGGGGCCAAATGTACTGACACCTGTTTATATGTTTGTAAATCTGATTGTGACAACAAAATATAAATATGTTTATTTATAAAAAAATATATTTGTAAGTGCATTTATTTATAAATAAATGTATTATAATACATTTATAATAAATACATTTATTATTATTACATCATCACACGTCACTGGTATATATTACATTAGAGATTGGGCCTGTAACATGTAGCAAAAAAACATGAATAAGCAAGGCTCATTGTACAAATTGTTTTCCAAATGCATTAATTAATTATAAATTAAATTGATTTATTACATTTCAGTAAAAAAAAACACAGTAGAAAAACTTTTTCAACAACGTTATACCCTTACCTGTTTTAATATCATTTTGGTCATGTTCTGCTGGCGGCTTAATAAGCCCAAAGGGCAATGTGTGGCCCGGTGGGCTGTAGTTTGCCCATGTCTGCTCTATCCTCTCCATGCACAAGACAGGGCCCTTAAACATAAATTGTGTGGGTGCGCGTACATGAGCAAACGTGCTGTGCTTTGCACCATCTCCTCCAACTGGCCAAAGTCCCAACTTGGGCTACTGTAAAACGAATTAAATGTCAGCATTTTCAGAATTAATTTTCACCATTTCAGACTCAGTTTCCAGAGTCTCTGATTTCGTGCTATACACTGTTAATCATCAGGCACATTAGGTGCATTCATATGTCACTAAGCACGGCACACGGAGCAGCCGCTGGAAGCCCCTCCCATCACCATGTGCTCTTAGCTTTTGCCTATACGGCCTATGCCACAGGCTGGTCTAATACAGTTTTTTCCTTTATTGTCATTATCTTCTAGAGCTTGTTTTACTGTGTTGTTTCCCAGGGCAAGATTCTCATTCCAGTATGTGGCAGAAAGGCATCTGGCATAAAATCCTGTAAATACCTTTGCTCAGTCTGACAATGTGTCAATCCAGAAATGGAATGAAAAAAAACGAAAAGTATGCCACCAAGATAAATAAAACATTTCAAACAGTACTATTTCTAGAAGAAACTCACAAACATGACAAAAGATAAACCAGACCTGGCTCAAGATTTGGAGTCCTTAGGGAGCTACACTGTGGTCAACCACTGCCCACAGATGAGAGATGGGTCAAGTGCAGAGGACATTCCCCTGTGGGTCAATACAGTCTTAATGTAAATAGTGGTTACTCTACTACAATTTTAAACTAAAATATGTTACCAAGGAAAAGGCTTAATACTCTACAGTGGATATCAAAACCATACTGAAGTTTTTTTAAAAGGCCCATATTATGATATTTATGATCTATTATGTTGTTTCCTCATCACAAACTGGAGTTGTGAAATCCTGCAGATTTAGGCTGAGTTCTTCTCTCAAAACTGAAAACACTCCACTCCTCCTTGTGATGTCATGGGTAATACAGGAAGTGCTCCATTGTGGTTTTAAATTCCATACACCTTCACTAGAATCAATTGGATGATTTTCAGCCCTGGAATAGCTAATCTCTACTGAACTAAAGGTAAATGCTAGCTAACTTGAAAAACTGCCACTACATTACATCACAAGGTGGAACAGAGCATTCTGAGGTTGGAGATGTAGACAGACTTACGGTAATAATGTAAGATTACTCAAAACATGTGTGAATGAAACAAAAATGATGAATTAACAGCATTATAACATGGCTGTAAATCTCACAAGAGTCAATTTTGCAGAATATATATGAGTATGTAACTTTCTGGAAAAGGCACGTCACCTACAAAGTTAAAAACATACTCCAGAACATTCTCTATGGATATAGATGTGTTTATGCCATACTGTGAAACATTACAGCCAAAGCAATAAGCAAACAGAAGGAGCCCCTCCTTGAGGCCCAAAGAAAAAGTCAGGTTTGTGGAGGTGCAAGTCCACTCACAGTAAGGACACATGTTTTTTTTTCAGTTTCTCATAGCAATAAACACAACTAACATGAAAAGGACATGTTTTGTGTGGCTTTAATATGTGATCTTATACTAGATCTGATAGATCAAGATGCTAGTTTTAGTATGGTTTCATATCTGGGTAGGGTTTGATATTTTGACAACCCTATTACAAACAGAAATGTGTTAAACCCCAGTATACATGTGTTCAACGAAGAGAGGATGTGCTCATTTGAATATTAAAAAACAGATGCATCACCAGGGACTATAACCATTTTTGATGACGGAGGTTTTGTTTGAGAGCTCTGCCCCTGCGTAACCTCATTGCAGATGAGCATGTAGCTAATTGGCGTACCTCTAGTCTAAAACATCTGGCTCCGATGTCCTGTGATATGAACTAAAGACCTAAGGTGGACCTAGCGCTACATTGTGGTCCCCGAGCTGAGTGAGCACGTGTTAAACCAGCCCTCCTGACCTGGACTCAAAGGTAATCACTGTTTCCATGGATGCGCTGCAGAAAACTCCACTCTGATGAATTATGAAGGAATGCTATGAGATGACACTGGTTGAGGAGTATTTATGATTTATTCAGCCGTTTTTCTCTTTGATGATGTTAGTAACACACATTCAGCTGAATGTATGTGGCTGCAATTCTATAACATAAAAATTATAAAAATAGTAAGCATGTCAAATATTGAAATATTTTTACATTAAATAAACAATTACAGAGACAAAAAAGTATTTGAACACCCTGTGATTTTGCAAGTTCTCCCACTTAGAAATCATGGACGGGTCTGAAATGTTCATCTTAGGTGCATGTCCACTGTGAGAGACATAATCTAAAAAAAATCTGGAATCACATTGTATGATTTTTTTTAAATAAGTCTTTGAACACCTGTCTATCAGCTAGAATCCTGACCCTCAAAAGACCTTTTAGTTCACCTTTAAAAAGTACACCTCCACTCCACTTATTATCCTAAATTAGAAGCACCTGTTTGAGGTTGTCAGCTGCATAAAAGACACCTGTCCACCCATATAATCAGTAAGACTCCAACTACTCCAAAAAAAAAACTGTAGACCTTCCACAAGGCTGGAAAAAGGGCTAAGGGGCAATTGCCAAGCAGCTCAGTGAAAAAAGATCCACTGTTGTTGGAGCAATATTAGAAAAATAGAAGAGGCTAAACATGACTGTCAATCTCCCTCGGACTGGGGCTCGCAAGATCTCACCTCGTGGGGTCTCAATGATCCTAAGAAAGGTGAGGAATCACCCCAGAACTACACGGGAGGAGCTGGTTAATGACCTGAAAAGAGCTGGGACCACCTTTTCCACGATTACTGTTAGTAACACACCTAGTGACGTCATGATTTAAAAATCATGGCACACAAGGTTCCCCTGCTTAAACCAGCACATGTCCAGGCCTGTCTTAAGTTTGCCAGTGACCATTTGGATGATCCAGAGGAGTCATGGGAGAAAATCGTGTGGTCAGATGAGAGCAAAATAGAACTTTTTGGTCTTAATTCCACTCGTCGTGTTTGGAGGAAGAAGAATGATGAGGACCATCCAAAGAACACCATCCCTACTGTGAAGCATGGGGGTGGTAGCATCAGGCTCTGGGGTGTTTTTTTCTGCACATGGGACAGGACAACTGCACTGTATTAAGGAGAGGATGACCGGGCCATGTATTGTGAGATTTTGGGGAACAACTTCCTTCCCTCAGTTAGAGCATTGAAGATGGGTCGTGGCCAGGTCTTCAACATGACAATGACCCGAAGCACAGCCAGGAGAACCAAGGAATGGCTCCGTAAGAAGCATATCAAGGTTCTGGAGTGGCCTAGTCTCCAGACCTAAACCCAATAGAATATCTTTGGAGGGAGCTCAAATGTCCGTGTTTCTCAGCGACAGCCCATAAACCTGATCTAGAGAAGATCTGTGTGAAGAAGTGGGACAAAATCCCTCCTGCAGTGTGTGCAAACTTGGTGAAAAACTACAGGAAACGTTTGACCTCTGTAATTGCAAACAAAGGCTACTGTACCAAATATTAACATTGATTTTATCAGGTGTTCAAATACTTATTTGCAGCAGTAACATACAAATAAATTATTTAAAAAATCATACAATGTGATTTCCAGATATTTTTTTTAGATTATGTCTCTCACAGTGACATGCACCTAAGATGAACATTTCAGACCCCTCCATGATTTCTAAGTGGGAGAACTTGCAAAATCACAGGGTGTTTAAATACTTTTTTGCCTCACTGTATATTTCAAATGTATTGTCTCAAAATAATTAGCTTTGAAGCAATATATTTAATTTGAGTCAGTATTTTTATTTTTATGAGATATCTCTAAAACTACTATCTACTTTTCAGATTAAAGGTGCTGTACTTGATTTTTTCGGTCTTAAAAATGTGAAAAATTATAGAACTAACATTGGCACTTTCTAATTACTTTATACGCAGACAGTCAACACATTTTGAAGCACAATGTAGCACTACAGAGAAATATTGAGATAAAAAATAATACTGAACCTATTTTAAGTCTCTAATAAGATTTAAGTAATGCAGTGATGCAGTGATAAATAATCCAAGTGAACCATTTAAAAAAAAAAAACTGTTTAATTAAAAGACATGCAGAGGTGCAACAAAGAAGTAGCAGAATGTGCCAATAATTAGCTATAAAAAGGGACTTATTCAGCCCTCTACTGCTCAAATCTTTTTCGTATAACACACAAAAATTCCCCAAATCTCCTACGTTTACAAAAGAAACTCTACACACGATAAATATTAAGGCCTAAAATTGTTCCAGCTTTCATACATTGAACAATAAATCAATATAGTATTCATCATGACAGGCCTATTTTGACCTCTAGAGCTGCTTATACAATATCTGTATAAAATACTAGCAATTGTGGCAGCAACACATTCAGGATTGTCCAACCAAAAACTCAATTACAAAAACTGTTTGTTTTTTTTCTTCTCAAGTATTATTCCAAAACAATATTTCAGGGGACACAGTTTAAAACACATAAGGGAAATTATCAAATGTTCTCGTTCAGGAAGAAATCTGAACCAAAAATATGAAACCAGTTAATGAACTGTGCGAGTGTCAGGGTTCCTGTTTTTCCCTGTGCTCTCTTGTGCAGTCCCTCCTCTGTGTCTCTGTGGGCTTGGAGCTGGGCAAAGAGTCTGGCATCAATGGTTTCTACCCACCCCTCACGTGCAGCCCATTGCCAATCAAGCTACAACCTCGCAGTTTAAAGACTCGGCTCATTCACCCACACTTTGCCAGATCCTCAGCTTATCCTCTGGCATGTCACTGCTTGGCCTAGTTCGTTTCTACTTACTTGTTTGTTTTTTTTATCATTTCTTCAGACGTTGTTTTTTGGACCAGACACATACCTGTAGACCACCTCAGCCTCTGGACCTACCTCCTGGCTCCCAGCTCCTGGCTCCCAGCCTTGTCTATTTTTTCAATAAAACCTATACACTTTTTTTGTTCACTTTGTCTGCATTTTTTGGTCCACCAGTTGTTGTAACAGCAAGGATTTTTGCAGACGCTGCCCCACCCCCACTGAAGACCTATGTACAGCCTCGCTCTCAATTAAACAAGTAGAGTGTTAAGGTCCGTGTCAGGGGGTGACTGCAGTGTACCTAAAAGAAAGTCCGCTTTTTCTCAATCTGCCTTTCTCCTTTAAAGCCATCAAGGAATGAAACGGGCTTCCAGAAAGTCTTAAAAAACATAGCAGATTATCACAGCTTTTTCATGGGCTGTTAAAAAACTGGCTTCTTGACCATCAGTCCCTGCTCACATTAATAATACCAGACGGGTATTCGGCCATCAGATGTTACCCTCGTGGGGTACCATCTGATGGCCACATAGATTACCAGATCATGAGTGTCATTTTATACTGTTTTTAGTGTCATTTTACTGTTTTAGTGTAATTTCACTGTCTTGTTTTACATTTATAATACCAATGAGGTACAAGAGCTATCAGATGTTACCCTACTCGTGGGTACCATCTGATAGCGATTACACTGTATTTATTCTCATATTTGTTGCACTTTTTCTATACCTTGCACTTTAATAACTTGTAGTTTGCACTTTTATATTTAACATTCTGCACAATTGTATATTGTATTGTCTCTGTATATTTGTACTTTTTATGTGAATTGTGTTTAAATATTGTGGTGCAAAGGAAAGGGACTACAGATGGAAAGTAGCATTTTGCTAAATCTGGTGCAGCCATCTTTTTTTAATGTATCTGCACGTTGTCCTTCAATAAATAAATTAAAAAAAAAAAAAAAAAAAAAAAAAAAAAAAAGGCTCATGTGTGTTCAAGTGCCCAGCAGATACGCCTTAAGTATAGTTTGAAGTATAGGAAATATCTATAAAAGTATATATAGTAATATATAAGTCAGACTTGACCATAAATATTCTCTGTGGAGTCTAGAGGAGGCATTTCTGAGAAGTATAAGAGAAAAAGAATTCATCTCCCAGATGCACCTTTTGTAGAACATGGACATCTCTGCATCTAAATAATTCAATACTTTTCTTCGTGGGTGTACTTTCACCTAAAGTTACCTCCTTGCCACGTCAATGAACACAACTTTATTCTCTGTGGTGAAGTTGGTTTAAGTGAGCTGCGAAAATGTGATGTATAAATCGTTTTTCTGTAAACTGTCTTCTGCATTATTTGCAAACTTTAAACACCCAAAAAAAAGGGGGAATGCTTCTCACTTTGGTATGCTAAATTACTTTGTTAGAATACCAATACCAACGACTCTTTAGTAAGTTGTTAGTCAGTTGTATCAGTCATCAGTAATTACATTACATTGTTAAGTCGTTATGGATAAATGTTTTTAAAATCAAAATAATTCTTCTCAGTATCAGTTATTTTTGTAAGATGTATCAATATATTAATACTGCTCTTGATCTCTGCCCATCACTACCTATTACTACAAAATGAGAGACATAGATGACATTCTGGGGCCAGTGCTATAGACAAAAAATAAAATAAAGTTATAAATAAATTAAACAGGAATGAATAAAACAATTAAAAGCTCTACTAGGCAAATAATTAAAGAGGGGGTATTGTACTTCTATATGGTATTAACAGCTAATACATAACATATTTAGATCACAGTGTTACATTTTATTGTTTTGAAATGCTATATTCACTGATCATTAAAATACCTTTCTTTCAGAGTGACATCACAACACCATCATCGTGCATCTCTAATGAAAATACAGCACATCGCATCAGTTTTGTGAAGCTGTAGTACATTGTTTGGTATGAAGCTTTTGTATATCTGTGAAAAATGGCCTGTAGGAGCATGGGGTGACATAGGCTTGTGGGCTGAGTCTTGTACTGCTTTTCAGAAACATGTTTTTGACAATGTTTATAACATGGTAAAGTTCTTCAACTGGACAATATCTTTAAACAGACAAATAGTATATGTAATAAAATCAAAAGAATAGTGATAATTTATTCAAAAAATATATCAATCTTAATAATTTAAAAAATATATAGTATTGTTTAGGTTTTGTACCACTTTATAAGAGTAAATCCCCATCCTATCCTCCCTGGTCTCCTGCCTGTGTCCTCTCAGTCTGGCTGGTGTAATTGGCTGTCTATCCCTTCCCACAGCTCCTCTCCAGCTCCTCAATTCCCTCCATCGCCCCATGACTCTCCTCTGGTTTCAACTCATTTAACCCATGTCAAAGAGAATGCCCAGGTCTATAGGTGCATTAGAACAGCCCTGTATGACACCGATCACATTGTGTTCCTATTATATATTGGCAAGCCCCAACAATACCTGACAGCCTATTCAATGCATCTCATTTATCAATTTCACTGAGATTACAGCTGGAAGATGTGCCAGTGAGAGGTCAGTATAGTGTAATTTGGTTAAAATAGATTTGCATTTTTATTCTGGGTAATACATCTTTGTTTTGAAAATAACAAGTCTTATCAGCAGTTGATTAGGGTTGTCAAAACATAAAATCAGATATTAATTGATACTAAAATTAATAAAAACTAGATACTCATTTGAGCAGCACTACACCTGTACGAGAGTTCATCACCAAAAACAGCTATTTCTGCAGAAAAAAGTACTAGGAAACAACTTGAATCATGAGTGTAATCTGCGTTTTTTATATCTAAATACCAATAACCCCCCCCCAAAAATCTTCAGCTAACACTCACTTCTCCTTTCTGCTCCTGTCCCACATAAATCCTTATAATCTAAATAACATTATTAGCTGATTAATACACATTTTGTTTTGACTATGACTCTATCAAGCGATTAATGACGACTAAACGAATAACGAAGAGTTGGACAATATGGGAAAAAAAAGAATCAAATTTTTCCCCCCAATATTGATTGACCTCGATTTTTGATTCGATCTTCTTCCATCTCGTTGAAACATAGACATCTGGATGTCAAGTACACACAGCAGGTGTCAGGATCTCTACAGTTTTGATTTCGGGGTGATTAGGACCAATAATTCGAGAGAAATCTACATTTCAAGTTTGGATGAGCCCTGTACATTATATTCAACCTAAAGCATGAGCACATTACTGCTGTTGGCAGAAAACACGTGCGATGTCAGTGTGCTTAAGTTTTCACTCATAAATGGTGAAAAAATAGATGTTCACTTTCTGTAACTTGGATTATAATGATAAGAAGCACAAGAGGAGAGAAATAGAGAGAAAAACGTGAAAAGCTGAGGTGGATCAGAGCAGAGGGGGAGCGAGGTCAGACACAACCACATCCACAAAGGCAGATCAGGAAGGACACGCGCCGCACTTTCAGTCAAATGTGCAGATTTAAATAAAAAATGGGAAATGTGAGGGCACATCAGACAAGACAACAGAGACTGTGGCTCGGACGCAAAGCTTTCACCTAAACAAGAGAGCGATGACTCCTCTTCATCACCACACACTCTCACTGCACCAGTCTGTAGAGATTTGTCCTTGTCATTGAGATCGACCAAAGTTTAGATCACGATTTATCGATCTTTCGATTTTTGGCACAGCCCTAACTAAAGGCCTTGTCGACAAGTCACAATAGACGATTAGTTGTTTCAGGACAATATAACAAATACAAATGAAATACAAAGAAAGAAATGTCACTATATCTAAGTACTTGTACAATCTTGCAAACTTTTACTCCTTTACTCCCCACGAACAAAATTTTGTCACTATGAGTGAATAAATATTTACACAATATAAGCAAGAAAACTGTTAAGCTGGGGGCACACTGGAGAATTTTAAAGTGTTACCATCATTTTAGATACATTGTGGACCACATAAATTACAACATTTTGAAACAATTGCTTTTTTTTTGCTTTTTGGCCAAGAAGGTTTTCAGGAAAGATTATCTAGAAGCGGGGGTGACAAAGGCTGGGCTTGACTTGTGCTCTTAATGTCAGCAGCAAAGAAACAAACTTACAGGAGTGGTATATTCAATCTATTTATGACAAATAGAGAAGTGCCCTTTACTACATAGGACACAAAGTAAGTGTAAGTGCTGACCATGAGATATATTGGGCTTTACGTTGTCAGAAAATTGAGGGAAAGGTTTGACAGAGGCTTCATAAATTTTGGAGGTTGCGGGCTCTTAGCTGTATCTGCAGTGTCTTTACCTGCTCTCCATCACAAAGAGCACAAGCTGTGGTCAGACTAGCTAGGGGCCTATTTATATCAAAATAAAACTTAAATTACTTAATCTTTTAAACAGGACTAATTATCATGTGGTTAGTACTGTCATAATACAATTCCAAGAGATTAAAGTTCGGTACCTGATTTTAGTTTTACTCTTGTCAATATAAATGTGTTGTTTTTTTTTTTTTCTTAATTGGCAGCATTGCATCGTCATTTTGTGGTTCAAATGAAAAAAGAAATCCACTGCTCACATAGTGTGTGAGCTACACGGCTTTATTGTGATGCAACGTTTACGGCGACGTCAGCTCCCACTGGGCAATTTCTAACGCGGAAGTCAGCAGACTTGTTTATTTTATTAAGCCGTTGTAGATCATATTGTAATTTAAAATGTGCAAGTTATAAACTAATGATCCCACGGGTGTCATAGATTATAACTATAGACCAGACAAAAACACAACTAGGTCTGCTTGTAAAAAAAAAAAAAAAAACATGATTTTAGAATTTCTAGTTCACCAACAATTTAAATATTGTCCCCTCATCTCTTTCGCTTCATATGGGGCCCTTATATAAGTGTAATTAGTGTTGTGAGCTCTGCTGTGGGGAAGCAGATGGTGGCTGATAATGAACAATGCACTTGTCAGGAAGTAGCTCCTAAAAAGGAACATAATCAATGCTTAGCTCAAGTCACAAAAGGAGTCACCAGTGTGAAAACGGTTTTTATCACTCTAGACTTCACTATTCTGCACTGTGACATTACCTCCGGACTCTGCTTAATTAAAAATGACAAATAAAGTATAAGCAAAAAAGTATAGTGTAATTATATAAGACCTCCCAGGGCAACTGGCTTGGAGTTTTCTAAAAATGACGTAGCTTTTGTATTAAAAAAAGAGAATTTCTCCTTTTAATTCAGATGTTTCAAACAATGAGTCACTTTATGTTGTTACTTCTTTTCGTTTACCAACAACAGTTCCAAATTAGAATGAATATCTAAATAGAATATGCATGCGTATCTGTATACTTTTTAAAAGGTTGGTAGCCTACAAAACAACAACTGTTTTATAGTTTACCACCGCCTTAAGTCACATGTTTTATTTAGACCCAGCAATGCATTAATTTGTTATATGATACACAGTCTTTTTTTTTCAACCTGAGACCTAATATATTTAGAGCACAGTGTTGATGCCAAGGGAGCACTGAAACGTACTCTGTACAGAACACTAGCTACTTGTTTGTATTCTTCGTCATGTACACTTAGTAAGCTTAAGTGCGTCTAACACAACCACGGTATGATTTGGCAATTGATATTTTGCTGTGACATAATCAGTGTTCAGCAGTTACCATGGAGACACAATGCATTTAACGTACAAAATCAATCACCTGTTATAGTTTCAACTGAGTCAGTTCTTTATGGTCAGAATGTGTTAAAATAAAAACTAAGATTATAGTTCTAATTTGAGTAACAGCGCTTCAGACAGAGCAATGCCTCTAGTTTGAATCACAACCTCGGGGAATGTTGATGACATCAGCAGGGAAATATCAATAGTTTATTGTTTCTTACAAATGTCTTAACATGTCTTTGCCTCTTTAGCTTGCATGTTTATCCTGATTACGCATCTGGATTCGTTCATCAGGCATTTGACCAAAGACACGTCACCAAAGATTCAAAATAGAAAATTATGACAGTTCTCGTGGGATGTTTCCAATTTTCTAGTTATCCAAGAGAAGGACAGTAGCAGCATTATACAAAAACATTTTATTCTTTAGCTAAAATTGATAAAGACCACTGATGGAAAAAAATACAAGACGTTGCTTATATATAACTCTAACCTCTCAACATCATTGCAACTCCCAAACCCTCAAAGCCTCCAGTAAAATATTCTGCTCTACTCATGATTTATTAAAAGTTTGCAGCTATGGGGCAGCACCTTCAAGAAACATTGCTGAATCCTCTGTATATTACCAACGTTAGCAAAAGTTCACCTCACTCTCCACAGCTATAGTCAGAGCTGAAATTTGAACTCCCGACCTGTGGCAACTCTAATGCATGTAGCTAATGATGTAAGAAATAGTGTTAGGAAGTACATGAGGTAGGGCCCTGTATTAGTTTATAAACCTCATCAGTGTCTGATAAGTTCTCAGATAACACAGGGCTTTCAATTAAAGTCTGCCTGCTTCCTGATTATGAAGAAAGGGAGAAGTGGAGTGTGGAAGCAAACTCAATCTATATTCTAAAGTCAGTTCTGCTTTATACAAGAATGAAGTAAAGGAGTCTTATGTAATGGTAAGATATAAGATGACATACAAAAAATGAAAAAACTAACATTGTCTTAAGTCTACATATTTATAAAGAAAGATATGAGAGAGATGTGAGTGTGATCACTGGTAAATCTCTCAAGTTCAGATGGACATAATTGGATTGGCCAATCAGGGACATACACGGGCCGTCTGTATTCAAAAGCTGCTTACGAGAAAAAAAAAGGTTAAAAATAAAAAAATCTCGCAGGGGACTGAAAAACATGGCGTTTAGTGCTCATTGATTTCTGCAGAATCAATGAGCACTAAACTCTGTGAATCTGAGGTCAGAATTTTTTTTTTGTTCAAAATGATGGGTATCAATGAGCTCAACTTCATGTGTCACTGAAATTTAAAAAATGATTGTACAGTGGTGTTTGATTCTGGCATGAGGCACGACAGAGGGAATGGTCACCAGACTGATATTTCTCTGTATAAAAAATAGAGAGATGTCATATAATGTAGTAAAATACCTCAAAAATACAAATGGGTCCACTCACTTCTGGTTTAAAACTAGACAACAATTTCCATCTTTCCCTATAGCACTCTGAGGGTCATTAGACCAAAGACTCTTATAACACCAGTTAAAAAGCTCATAAAAGCTCATTTTGCATAATATGTTTGTATAATACCTTTATGCAGCTCAAGACCTCATCTGGAATCTAATATACAAACTGACTGAGAGCTATAGAAATAAATTTCATATTGGACACAACACAAAATAAACTGATCCATCAAGCTGTAAACCGATCATTCTCTAAGCGCCAGTCTTCCCAGAACAATGAGCTAACGGCACCTGATAAACTGTTTTATAAAAGTCATGGGGCTAGCTAACATTACGTAACCCACGCTCATTAGAAGAAATGGGACTCTCCATGTGAAACTGCAGCACAAAATGCCCATAGAGAAGCACGTCATTATCTTTGCATAATAATAGTTGCATTTACAACACAGCTCAAATCTCTGTATGCAAACCACACAGTATCTATTCCAATCCAGTATTTTCCACATTGACCCAACAAGTTCAAAATTGCTTGTGGCCAAAATATATCCAACTGTTTCAACAAACTAACCACACATGCTAGCTCCAAGACTGCTCCAAGACTGCAGTTTTCTCTTTTGTGTTCTAGTTCTGTCCGACCATCCACCGAAGGGAAAGCCCAAGTGCGTCGTCGCTAAAAGCTAGCTCTCCCAATATGGCATGAATAATGGATAGAGACATCCCCCATCTCATCTATCTGCATTCGAGTTCAAAGGCGCTACTGCTACTAGCCCATGCATAAGCAACACACAGCTCTGAGGCTAATGCTGCTAACTTGCTAATGCTAACTCTGGGGCTGGCCTGAAACTTAGTGAGCCGTGCAAATGTCCCGCAGTGGTTGGAGATGTCAGCATTAGATGTGACGAAGGACTGGCCTGGTATTCTGAGAAGGCACCAGCCAACCACCCCCACGTGCGCGTAAACCGCAAATCGAACGCACAAGTCAGCCCGAGGGAAGCCTGGGTGGTTTAATTGATGTTGAGTCAAGCTAACGACCAGACCAGGGCTACTCCAGTGCATAGGGTCAGCATGTCATAAAGAATTTTATACTTACTGTAGCCTATCAAGGACTGGATGCTCAAGCTACTGTTTTCTGTGAACTGGGGCTATGTATTTGAATATTACTCCAGCTCGGGTACTGTCCAGTGCAAGCTCATCTTTACTGCAGAGGAAAAGAGAAGCTGAAGTTTTGCAAAATGTACTAATGAGACAGACCTCTACAATGTTTAAAACCAGGCTCAAACAGTTCTTTTTAGCTGTGCATATGACTGAAAGGTTTTTATTCTGCACTCTTCTATTTTAATGTTCATTTTATGATTATTTGTGATTATTTATATTTTGATTTGTGTGATTTTGTCTTTCTTATTCTGTAAAGCACTTTGAATTAGATTGCGTAAGAATTGTGCTATACAAATAAACCTGCCTTGCCTTGCCTAATAATTTCAAATAACAAACTGAAATCAAATACAATTTGTTTTGAGAAGAATTTCGTCATCTGTAAGTTGTAAGAATCCTATCCCTATACCACTTTTGTTTTGTTGAATTTATAATATTCCATGTTTTAAGAAGACTTCAATATTATAGATGCATGATACTATCCAATCAACCTATATCAATATATAGAGACTTATTCAAGTAAAATGCAAATGGATTGTAAAAGTTCAAACATTATGAGACCAGGATCTAAAATGGCCAGTAAATTGAATGAATTGAATGATTGAATAACTGATTGGCCTAACACTCAACCAGTATTGATTTCATTTAGATTAGAGTATCATGACTGTAGCCTGTTATGATCCTTAGGTGTTACAGATTGTTGCTTATACGTCAATTTTGTCCTTAACAAATTATTATTTTAGTTGTGGATAAGTCGGCGTTTCATTTTTCAGTTAGTCGAGAAGTCAAACGATTATCTCTACTGCGCAATCAGCCTTTTTAAACGCATTTCAAACAAATATAGGTTGGACTATAGTGACTGAAGGCTTCTGTATAGAAAATATTTATGAAAAAAGTATACTGTTGCTGAAACTAAGAAAGAGTTTATTCTTTTTTTGACATTTTGATTTAATAATGCCACTAGGGTGTCGAAAATTAGATACCAATCAATACTAAAACTAGTATAGAAACTAGTTACTCATTTGAGCAGGTATTGATAGTAAAAAATTCACAGGACAGAAATTAACCTTTCCTGAGTAGCTTTAGAATGTTCTAGAGCTGTATCTTTCACAAGTAAAAGACACATAGACTAGTATACACCCATGAACCACTATGGACCCTACTGGATTACACAGATGTAAGGCCACACGGGAATATAAAAGAAAGTACTATGTCTAAATGTTTAAAATGCATAGTCTATAAAGTATCGTGACACAAAACACCACTGATCTTTTCATATGTGTTTTACAATCTGTACAGTTCAGATTACGATGATCAAAGTATCACTACGATAAATTTTTATAGTCAATAAAAACGATTGATCGATTAACTGTTACACTACTACTAAACATCTTTACCATTATATTACCCAAGACAACCCAAATTAACCTCGCAATAACTAAAACACTGCATAATAACGAGGAATTTATATTAATGTCAGTTATGAACTAAACATTTTCTCTGACTGTGCAGGTTACTGAATGTGTATTTGGTCATTTGCCTGATTAGTGCACCAAAACAACAGCTCCAGCTATCTACAAAGGAAGCAGCTCTCAGCAAGGGAACCCAACAGCACATAGTTATTTTTTTTGTTCCCGGCTTTTAACTGAGTCTGAACTGTCGGCTCTACTGTAGCTTCAAAGCACAAACAGACACATTGTTCTTCTATGCAGTTTACTTCTCTTTACTCCTTAATGTATCTATTTATTTCTTTATTTGTGTCCCTCAAACATTGTCTTGAATAAAAATATGTCAGTAATTTTGCATGTGTCTCCTTGCGTTGCATCAATCAACATTTCACCTTTCAGTAAGAGAAACTTGAAGATCACATTTTACTTCTAAGATCGTACAGCAGCTACAATTCTTTACAAACTACTCTAACTTGTGAAATTAGGAATGGTACCATATGGGTTTATTGAGCTGATACGATATGCGGCTTGATACTGTGAATGGTAATGCACTTTTGTAAAAATAAAAACAAAATATATTTATGTGCCAAATAAAAATTGTTGCACTGTTGTGTAATCATACATCATCAATCATAGTGCTTGGAATTGGACACAAAGCATTCACATCACATATATTTCCATGAATGGGCGCTGCAGAGTTGCTGTTTGACACATTCGTCTGATGAGGCAATTTGGATCAACAATCTCAGTGACAGTCTCCTCCTGCCTCTGCCTGCGCAGGTGAGTCTGGGTGTGTCTGTGCAGGTGAGTCAGGCTCTGTCTGCGCAGTTGAGTCTGGCTCTGTCTGCACAGGTGAGTCTAGCTGTGTCCGCACAGTTGAGTGCCTTTGTCTGCGCAGGGGAGTCTGAGTCTGTCCACGCAGGTAAATCTGGCTCTCTCTGTGCAGGTGAGTCTGGCTCTGTCTGCACAGGTGAGTCTGGCTTTGTCTGCACAGGTGAGTCTGACTCTGTCTGCCCAGGAGTCTGGCTCTATCTGCGCAGATGAGTCTGGGTCCATCTGTGAGTCACTCAAAAAGCTTTTTCTCGTCCACCACCAGTGCCTACATGTCCTCATGGTATTCAGCCACAGGTGAAAAATGGTTGAAGCTTATTGTCATATAAATACGTTTGTCAATTAGCTGACAGTAACGTGTGAAAACGACAATTGCTCCTTTCTTTGCATTTTTACGCAATATCTTGTTCAAAAAGAAAAAAATCAAATGCACTGAGGACAATCTGAGAATGGCACATATCTGTGCCAAGTATCAATCAATTTTTTTCCTATGGCTGCGAAAAACCCAAGATTTGCAGATTTCGATATAACTAATACATTACCAATCCCTAATTAAAATACCACTAAAACGGGTTTATTTTTAAATGTCAAGTTGACTCACCATTCAGGAGGTGACTTATTACACAGGCTGCCTACTTTGCTCCACGTGTCCAGAAATAAGTGAGGTAAGTGAAGTGGAGAAGGCTATTAGCACACACACTTGGCTGGACACAGGTCATTGGAGAGAGGGATCCATTTTGGCTCTGTTTCCTGATTGCTGCAGTAATTGGATGATAAGAAGTGAGACTGGAATGGAACAGTGGTTTAGCAGGTATAGCCCCTGCTACAGATGTTGGCATGCCTGTCTACCCTGCTATAGGTCCTTAGAAATAAGTAGTGTGTAGTTTAGTTTATGGCTAAAGATACAGTATGCTTAGCTTAGCCTAAGCTTTTCACAATTTGTTACAACGTTGCAAGACAGTTGTGGAAAGCCTGACAATTTTCTGAGACCCCTACACTAGGGTGTCCAAGGTCAATTTATACTGCAAAAAAACAAAATATGTTTCATCTTCCTTCAGACTTTACCTCCATTTTTAAACTCCCGATTCCAACCAAGACTGCTTCCTTACTTGACCCCATCCCGCTGAGAAAAAAATGTGGGTCTTATACTGAAAAAAGGGTGCTTTCTTCAAACTGCTACACATAGAGATGCCAAAGATCAAAGTGGACAGCAAGAGGGCTGCAGATCCGTGTAGATATGACAAATACATCAGAATTGTGTGTCTGTTCATCTGCTTATTTTCTATACTTCACACAATTCATTATTGGCAGCACTTTTGCTTTGTTGCCTTTTGTGGAGAAAGGAAACCTTATAACATATAACATCAGAGTTTTGATGATTAAATCAGCTAGATAGAAATAATTACTGTTATTTTTGTAAAAATGTATTTAAATTGTATGCAGATGTATTGTCCAAATGTATGGCGGAAGCAGCTTATCTTAGAGATGTTTTTTTCAGTCAATAAAATATCTGATAATTGTTTTTGCTATTGTGGCTAATAACCGATATTTGACAGTACTGAAATATTAAGATTTTAAAATCCATAGTAAGGACCCCAAATTTAAAAAGTAATAGTAAAGTTCCCAAATGTACTTTTCACTTTTGTAAAAAATAGTCAAATGTATTTATTTGGTATTTCAATAAATTGTTGCATGGTTGTATAAACATACAGCCACGACAAATTTGATGAAGTGTGGACAAACTGGAGCAGGAAAAATACTGGTGCCAAAAACTGGCTAGATTTTCAATATTGGACTGTAACAAATAGCCATTTGTTACTTGGTTAAAAGCACCTTTCACTATATGCACTTTAAATTGCACAAACATTTGAATAGCACACAGCACTTTAAACATTATTGGCACTTTAAAGAAAGACAATTTGCACACAAAGATTTTAAAATGTTTATTTAACTTATCTTCTTTTATCCAATTTGAGATCTGGGGCACTGCAACACTTTAATTGAAGCTGCATGTCCTGGAGGAGAAAGAGGATAGGATTATAATTAACTAAATTGAACAGGTGCAATATGTTTAAGAATGTTTTTAAGTGTTTGTGTCTATTGTGTAATTTGCAGTGTTTTTAGTAGAATTGTGTTTTAAAATGTTGAACTCACCTTTGTATCTTGTGTCCAGGCATCAAAGAGGTCCCAGGGGAAACAAGCTCCCTTTAAAAAGGTTCCGGGGCGGGACCAAGAGAGGAAATGGGTGGGGGAAACATGTTGGGCATTTTAAATGGTTTAGGGATTTTAAGTATATTTGGTGTTTGGTTTTAGGGTCTATTATGTATATATTTATAAGATTTATAGGGTTTATTGGTATTTGGGTTTTTATGAAGGTTAGAGTAAGAGCTAATGTTATCTTGGTTTTAAGCACCCCTGGTATTTAACTGTAGTTGAAGCCAATCAGTAGCACGGTATAAAAGGCGCCTGAAAACATCATTTTATGTTCTGCTGCTGGAGGAGATGCTGCTCCTCTAACCTTCGCACTTGCACTTTAATGATTGAAAAAAAAGAAATAAAACTTGTGGACCACACCCGTGAGCTGTCTTCTGTCCACATCCTACCGCTCTCGGTCAGCCGCAACGTCGCATTTCGTGTCAGAAGTGCTCGCGACGTTACATTTTGGTGTCGGAAGTGTGTCCTCGCCGCTGTGAGACGAAGAAAATGCCACGGGGGAAAAGAAATGATGAAGATGAGGACAGAGTGGAGTCTACTCACCCCCAGGAAGCTCAAGCAAGTGGCTCCAAAGACAGTCTGGAGAAACTGTCAAGCATGGTGAAATGGCTAATGGACTCCCAGGTCGCACGGGACAAAAGAGGGGACAAAGAGCGCATGCTGCAGGAGCAGCGCTGGAAAGCCATGAAGGAGGAAGTCGGCAAGATCCAGCAGCAGGTATTGAAGATGCAATCAGAGCGATCTGAGCATCAAAATGACTTGGAAGAGCCAATTGAGGCACCAACAGAAGAAGATAATTACACCTATCGGCCCCAGCGAGAACCAAAGCTGTTGCCACTGACTCCAGAGGATGATATTGAGCATTTCCTCATCACATTCGAGAGAATGGCACGAGTCTCTCGTTGGCCATCTGAGGAGTGGGCCGTTTGTCTAGTCCCTCTTCTGACAGGCAAAGCTCGAAATGCCTATATTTTAATGGACTTTGCAGACACTGAGGACTACTACAAGGTGAAGGAAGCAATCCTGGCAAAGTATGAGATCACGGCTGAGACGTACCGCCGGCGTTTTAGATCTCTGAAGATTGAACCAGATGAGACGCCTCGAGAGCTGTATGTGCGGCTTAAAGAACTCTTCAACAGATGGATACAGCCAGAGAAGTCAAATGTCCGAACCATATCAGAGACACTTATCTTGGAGCAGTTCCTTCGGATGGTTAACCCTGAACTGGAAGTTTGGATTCGGGAGCACGACGCAACCACCGCTGAGGAAGCTGCCCGTCTTGCGGAGATCTTTACAGCGGCTCGGAAAGGGACCAGACCCATCCATTTCGGCCGAGAATCATCCCAAGCTCAGCCAAGTAAGTCCTTTGGGGGTGATAGGAGGTTTGGTCCTGGTCAGGGTAATGGCAGGGATAGGCCATCTCCAGTCAATCAACAATCCCGCCCACCCAAAAAGACCTTTGCTAGAACACCAGCACAGGAAGTAAGGTGTTATAACTGTAATGAGCTAGGTCACACACAGCACTTCTGTCCAGCACTTAAAACCAAGCCATCTTTGCTATGTTCTGTACCTAGACCAGTAGCAGTGCAAACAGGGGAGCAGAAGGGGCGTTTAACACCAGTCCTGGTTAATGGTCACCGGCAAGAAGCTCTGTTAGATTCAGGCTGTTTTCAGACTGTAGTTTTGTCTAGTTTGGTTCCACCTGAACGTCAGTCTCCAGACAAGACCCCTCTAATTTGCATACACGGAGATGAGCACTGGTACCCTACAGCTGAGGTGTTTTTGACTGTTGGAGGACAAACTTACCTGGTCACTGTAGCCCTGTCCAAAAACCTGCCTTATGGGGTTATTTTAGGGAACGACATTCCAACTCTTCCTGATCTAATTGCTCAATATGAGGGTAACCAGGGTGCAAAGGGTTCAGAGTCAGAGCTTGCGTGCAGCCCAAACCCACTGACAGAATTCAGTTGTGTGAATCAATGTAATGTTCTTACCAGAGCCCAGTCAGCTAGGGAAGTCTTGGAAGAGCTGCCTTTCTGGGATGAGGAGCTCGAGGCTCAGCCAGTAAAGATGAGAAAGTCAAAGTCCCAAAAGAGAAGGGATAAGTTTGCTGGCTCACAGAGAGAAGTAAAGGAGCTTTCTAAACCCCTCAGTCCGGTAGAGTTCAGTGTTCCCTCAGATATAGGGGCCCTCCAGAAAGAAGACCCCACTCTAAAGCCCTGGTTTGAAAAGGTCACAGAGCGGGAGGGGGTCAGTATGGGGAAAATTGGCTGCCTGGATGAAGCGGGCTATATTGTTAAAAATGGTCTCCTTTACCAGAGAAAGGACAAGATTGAAGCCTTAGCCTTGCCACAGCAGTTTAGAGAAGGGGTAATGGAACTAGGACACTCCATTCCCTGGGCAGGACATATGGCATTTCAGAAAACCCTTAGGAGAATTGGTAGCCGTTTTGCATGGCCAGGAATGTATGCTGAGGTGTCAAAGTTTTGTACATCCTGCAAAACATGTCAGTTAACTTCAGGCAAACGTGTGACACAAGCCCAATTACAACCACTACCAATTATTGGCACACCATTTGAGAGAATTGGCATGGACATTGTGGGCCCCCTGGAGAGAAGCTCTGCAGGACACAAATACATTTTGGTGATATGTGACTATGCTACTCGTTATCCGGAGGCTTTTCCTCTCAGGTCTATTAAAGCCAAACAGGTTGCCAACTGTTTATTGCAGCTTTTTTCTAGAGTTGGGGTTGCCAAGGAAATTCTTACAGATTGTGGCACAAATTTTTTGTCCAAACTCCTCCAACAAGTCTACCAGCTGTTAGGGGTTAGGGGTATCAGGACTACTCCTTATCATCCCCAAACGGACGGGTTGGTAGAGAGGTACAATCAGACACTGAAAAATATGCTGCGGAAGTTTGTCTCTACCACAGGTGCAGACTGGGACCAGTGGCTACCGTACCTCCTGTTTGCCTACAGGGAGGTCCCGCAGGCATCAACTGGTTTCTCACCATTCGAACTGTTATACGGACACCAGGTGAGGGGCCCACTAGACCTGCTAAAGGACCACTGGGAGCGTACAGAGCCGGAAAGCGAGAACATTGTGGATTACGTCCTGAAGATGAGAGAGAGACTTGAGGCAATGACAGCCCTGGCTCAGGAGAACTTAAAGGGGGCACAGGAACGGCAAAAGACCTGGTACGATCGCAAGGCAAAGGACAGAGTCTTCACACCTGGTCAGAAGGTACTGTTGCTATTACCCACTAGTGAGAACAAGTTGCTAGCTAAATGGCACGGACCTTATGAGATCACAAGACAAATCAGCAAAGTTAACTATGAACTGTACATGCCAGAAAGACTGAAAAAGCACCAGGTTTTTCATGTAAATCTATTGAAAGAATTCCTCACACGACAAGAGCCTTCACAGCAACTTTTGGTGCGTGCTGTGAAGGATGAGGAAGTGACTGACTGTTTCTTTCCCATTTCTGCCACAGAGCCAGTTGCTGTTGACCTCTCTCACCTCTCTCCCTCGCAGCATGAGGAAATCAAACGTCTGCTTGATCCCACTCTTTTTCAGGAGACCCCCGGTTTCACGTCACTGGTGCAGCACAAAATCAGACTGGTAAAAGATGCTCCAGTGAGGCAGAGGAGTTACCGCATACCTGAACGGTTGGTGCCAGTGCTACAAAAAGAAATTAAACTGATGTTGGAGCTTAACATTATTGAAGTGTCTAACAGTGAATGGTGTAGCCCGGTTGTTCTGGTGCCGAAAAAGGACGGTTCTCTCCGATTCTGTATTGATTTTAGGTACCTGAATGCAATTTCGAACTTTGACCCGTACCCAATGCCACGCATTGATGACCTGTTGGAACGAGTGGGCGGTGCTTCATACATCACAACGCTGGATTTATCAAGGGGCTACTGGCAGTTGGCTCTGGCACCTGAAGCTCGAGAACTGACTGCCTTCCGGACGCCATTTGGTTTGTACCAGTTCCGGGTGATGCCTTTTGGCCTGCAGGGGGCACCAGCCACTTTCCAAAGGCTCATGGACTATGTGTTAAAGGACGTTTCAGAGTTTTCTGCAGCCTATCTGGACGATGTGGTGATTTTCAGCAGGTCCTGGGAGGAACATCTCCATCACCTCCAGGAGGTCCTGCAGAAAATCCGGGCAGCAGGGCTGACAATCAACCCCCGCAAATGTGCAGTGGCCCATCAGGAAGTGGAGTACCTGGGCTATACCATTGGCTATGGGAGGATTAGGCCACAGGTACAGAAGATGGAGGCCATCCGCTCATTTCCTGTGCCCACCACCAAGAGGAAGGTCCGTGGATTCCTGGGCTTGGTAGGATGGTACAGGAAGTTTGTTCCACAGTTTGCAGAGAGGTCAGCTGTCCTGAACAACCTCACCAAGAACTCTGCCCCCAACAAGGTGAGATGGTCAGCTGAGTGTGAGCAAGCCTTCACAGACCTGAAGGAGGCAATATGCACTTGTCCGGTCCTACACAGCCCTGACTTTGATAGACCCTTCATCCTGCAAACCGACGCTTCGGGGGTAGGACTAGGGGCGGTCCTCCTTCAAGAAAAGGATGGAGAACGGAAACCAGTGGTATTCCTTAGTCGTAAGCTGCTTGACAGGGAAACCCGATACTCAACAGTGGAGAAAGAGTGTCTGGCTATGAAGTGGGCTATCGACTCCTTAAGATACTACCTGCTAGGACGTCATTTCACCCTGGAGACAGACCATCGTGCGCTCCAGTGGTTAAACCGAATGAAGGACGCCAATACCCGCATTGCAGGCTGGTATCTATCTCTTCAGCCCTACAACTTTACTGTACAGTACCAACCTGGAAAGACCAACGTTGTGGCGGACTGTCTTTCTAGAATGGTTGAGGACTGAGGTTTCACCTTTTTGAGAGGAGGGGGGAAATGTAACAAATAGCCATTTGTTACTTGGTTAAAAGCACCTTTCACTATATGCACTTTAAATTGCACAAACATTTGAATAGCACACAGCACTTTAAACATTATTGGCACTTTAAAGAAAGACAATTTGCACACAAAGATTTTAAAATGTTTATTTAACTTATCTTCTTTTATCCAATTTGAGATCTGGGGCACTGCAACACTTTAATTGAAGCTGCATGTCCTGGAGGAGAAAGAGGATAGGATTATAATTAACTAAATTGAACAGGTGCAATATGTTTAAGAATGTTTTTAAGTGTTTGTGTCTATTGTGTAATTTGCAGTGTTTTTAGTAGAATTGTGTTTTAAAATGTTGAACTCACCTTTGTATCTTGTGTCCAGGCATCAAAGAGGTCCCAGGGGAAACAAGCTCCCTTTAAAAAGGTTCCGGGGCGGGACCAAGAGAGGAAATGGGTGGGGGAAACATGTTGGGCATTTTAAATGGTTTAGGGATTTTAAGTATATTTGGTGTTTGGTTTTAGGGTCTATTTATGTATATATTTATAAGATTTATAGGGTTTATTGGTATTTGGGTTTTTATGAAGGTTAGAGTAAGAGCTAATGTTATCTTGGTTTTAAGCACCCCTGGTATTTAACTGTAGTTGAAGCCAATCAGTAGCACGGTATAAAAGGCGCCTGAAAACATCATTTTATGTTCTGCTGCTGGAGGAGATGCTGCTCCTCTAACCTTCGCACTTGCACTTTAATGATTGAAAAAAAAGAAATAAAACTTGTGGACCACACCCGTGAGCTGTCTTCTGTCCACATCCTACCGCTCTCGGTCAGCCGCAACGTCGCATTTCGTGTCAGAAGTGCTCGCGACGTTACATGGACCAATACTGATATCCCGACAACTCATCTTTAGTTTATAGTTAGCTATTCTCAGTCATACATTGTGTTCATGTAGCTATATATTGTGGCGTTCTGGTGTAAGGAAACACGCCAAATATTTATGGTTGTTTATTTTCTGAGCACAAGGCTGTAACTCACGCCAAAACAAGAGCAAAACAACAGCAGTCTCAACTCACTAGAGCCAATCTCCAAAACAGACCAGACCAGCAACAGACCAATAGAACCTTCACATAAACTTGCCAGCAAAGCAACCAAATGTCACATACAAAAGCAGTTACATTAACAACACAAAAACAGTTACAAGAACAGCAAAAGGTGTTAACTCTGAGCTAAACACAAATTATCAGTTCATTACAATATTTACTATAACAATCTCAAACCTGCCTTGCCTCCTCTCTTTTCACTACACTCTACAGACCCTGAAGGGAGCTTGTTAATACTGAAGCATCGAAGAGTGTCATTTCTAATAAGCATTGTGCCAATAAGCTCTAATTGTTCATTATCTTGTCAAATAGGACATGTTTGTCTCACTCACCTCATTAAATGGGGCCACATCCTCACAGTTCTCTGCTACACGGCTTTGGAAGGACAGTCCTGGAAAATACAAAAGCGGTTAGCAACAAGTCTGCACCCATGATCCCAGTTATATAAAAAGAATTACTATTACACACCATGAAACACATTAAAGGAGATGGGGCCACTCAGTTTTAACAAAAATCCTAGTCACGATTATTTGGGTCAACTTCTATGGTCCTACTGTCAAAAAAAAAAAAAAATAGACCTAATATAACTTTTATTAGTTTTTTAGTTTGACGAGTGATTTTGTATTTTCAATAATAAGTTATTTTGTAATTGTATAGAATAATAAATGAAAATTTTAAATTGAATTAACTGCACAGACTTACAAGGAGACATAGATTATTTTTCTGAATTATCTGAATTTGACAAAGGCCATGCTTCTAGTTTATGTTTTTGAAATCCACCAATCGACACTGTTGCCAGCAGAGGGCATTAAACACACAAGTATTCAAATAGAAAATGAAGGACAAAAAACATCTAATGCTTCTGTTTGTATTGAACCATCTAGGACACACTATATTGATGCTGTGAGACTATTTTCAATGGGAGGCATGACATTTTACTATCATGGTGCTCAGGGCCACATTTAGTATCATTGCACTATGATTTACTGCGAACTGAAATGGTTACTTCCTTGTGCAGTTGTCTCTTGCAAACTCTGGTTATGTAAGTCGATTGAATAGACACAAAATGCCAATTGACAATGATAATAATAAAAAGGTGTGTGTTGGTGTTGATTATTCATTGTCCATTCTCCAGGCTGCATAATTTCAGAGCAGATGGAACTGTTTCTCTCTTTTCTTACTGTGCATGGATGATAAAATATTAATAAATATAATAATATACTCCTGGTAATATAAATATGATTAAGATTACTGACAAATCTACCAATTATTAACACATTCATATAAAAGTAAACAAAGCAATAAGTCATACCTTTGACAGGAGATAGGCACAGCTTTTTTCTAAACTAAATAATACTGAACAAATACTTTTCAGTGCAGCCCCACGCTAAGAGTAGGCTGGCCCATTGAAGCGTGTTATTGCCTGGGCTCACCTGGAAGCTCTCTCAATGAGATGTGTGGCTGCCATTGTCCCATTCATTTACTTGGTTTACTCTGTCACACCGGTGTACATAAAGAGCACCTGTAATTACATTGGACTCCTATCTGCAGAAACAGGGACTTATAGGCACTACACCTGAATGCACAAATGAACTCATAATATAGCTTTGAATTTTGAGATTATAACATGCACAAGTTTTCAAATGTTTGCACATGTGACAAAGAAATGGCTACTGTCAAAGCAAGTTTGCACCCATCAGCGAATGTGTATGAAAGAAAGAGTATTTGTATATCTGAAATTGACTGATTATGTGTGTGAATAATTTGGTATGGTTGTGTGTGTGTGAACTGAATGTTTTCTTAAAAATGGCATATTTGAGGGGTGAGATGTGTTGTATTTGGTGTGTACCATATGTTTACAGGTCTTTCATCCATTTACACCAAACTGTTACTCTCACTTAACATCAGCCTGCCCAGAGACTACAGGTGGAAATTAGTATCTTTACTGTAACCTGGCACCAAACATTTTTCCTGTTTTTTAAGGTCAATGTAATGTTGTGCACTGTCCCTGTCCAAATAAAAGCATACCATACCATACCATTTTGCATGTTAAAAAAAAACGAGACAGCCTGTGCAATTTAAAGAAAGACAGTTTTTTAAGGTGTTGGGCAGGGCAACTTGTCATAACATTTAAATGGTCTTTTAACATTGAGGTGGAGGAGTTGGTAGACTCTGAGTTTATGTAAATCATCGTTAATTGCTAATTAAAGATACAGCATGTAACTTTTCTGGAGGCAACAAGTCACCTGTATGATTTCATGGAAATAGTGTTAAAACCATATTTCAGAACATTCTCCATGGAGAGTGGCATAAATGTTATGCCATATTGTGGAAGATTATAGCCTATGGAATACCATGGAAACACTGTTATATATATTTTACTGCTGTAATTTTGATGTATTTTTATGTAAATAATGTTAATGTTATTAATATGTTATATGGCATTTATGTGTTTTATTTTGGTAGTAAGGCCGGAACTCTCGTTGTTTGGTTTTTGGTTCCGCTCGAGCACAAGAGAAGGACGCACGCCTGGTTGTTGCTAGTAAAGGTGTGGCGTGTCGGCAGGTTATATTGAAGTTTATATTAAGTTAATTCAAGCTCATTCTACCTCCTAGATTTGGGTCAGCCAGCGAGGTATTTGTTGTAAATTCATGTGTTTATTTTTCGTGTCTTTTATTATATTTGTAATTGCAATTTACGTTAATTATTTAGTTCGACGGTGGTTCGGTGGTTCGGTGGCGAAAGTTGTCATCTGCATCTGTAAAAGTGTCAACAATCAAGTTTCAAATGTGCAAATTAAAGACTATTCAACCATCAGTAAAAAAGAACTCTTTAATGACACGAGGAGGTGGCGTGATAATATATATATATTATATATATGTATGTATGTGTGTGTATATATATATACACACACACACACACACACACACACGCATACATATATACGCACACACAGATATTGTGGATATTCCATGGATATTTACATGAAGAGTTTTTGGTTAAAGAGTAAGTAAGTATTAAGCATTGAGGTGGAGGAGTGGGTAGAGTTTGACTTTACATAAATAATTGTTTACTAAATGTTTACTATGTAATTTTTCTGGTGGAAGGTTCACCACCTGCTTGTCTCTATAAAGTTCCATGGAGACAAGCAAATGACGCCACCAGGCCAAGTTATAGGTCAGATCTGAGGAGAGGTGGCCCCGTCCATAATGCATTCAAGTATTTTAGCAACAAAAAAAACCCACATGAAATTGAATAAATGCAAGATAAATAACTTTAATGCCATCTGTGGAAAATTTCAAGCAAATAAGTATGATGACAAGCAGCTGGCAAAAGTTACAGAAGTTACAGAGTGAAACTTTAAGCCATAAGATTAAGAGATGATTCAGAGATTAAGAGAAGATTAAGATGGCAAAAATATTATTTTATAAATAACAAATTAGCCACGAGGTTATATTGGCTCCTACTCTCCAACTGAGATCTATCAGCAAATTCTGCAATTTGGAGCCAACCTATATTCAACTGTGATAATTTCAATTCCATATCTCTTAATATAAACACCCCTGCAGTGTCTTACCATCTAATGTAAAACATCATATTTTAGTAAACCTGCAGCTCTCACAAATCAAAGAGACAATATTCCACCTACATGAGTCTAACAGTGATCTGGCTCTGATGTGGGCTTTGAAAAGGGGCTCACATGAAGCTTATGTAAGTGGATTCTTCATCAGGTTTGCCTTGATGTCAACAAAAGGGACGGCTCATTTGAAAACAGGGGTTGAATAGAGGCCAGTACGTGGGAGCTGTGTGTTAGGAGCAGACAGACCATAGAGGGATGAGTTGAAAGAGTTGGACATATGAAGTGAAGTGCACGGCCTGCAGATGTGTGGCTTTTTACATGAGCTAAATACAGAAAAACATCACTGCAGTGAGACGTGAGCATGAGGGAAAGTTAGTCTCTACAGCACTGCATGCCTGTCTATCAAATATGTGACATACAACAAGCTAAACTAGGAGTGCAAAAATATATGAGTCTCACCCATCTCAGTGCTGTGAGGGCAAACTTGATAGAGTGTGGAGACTGAGGCTGCGTTCACACTCATACATCACAATATAAACTGGGACTTTACAGGGACAAAAGAGGGAACTGGGCGGAGGACTAAACCAGGTCTAGATCAGGATCAAGTATACATCAGGACTAAAGTGGTCTCAAACCAGGACCATACTAGGACATGTGTGAACCCACCTTGAGAGTGTGTAAATATTGGACTACTGTAGCATTTCTTGTCAGTTACAATAAAGTACAGTGGTTTTCAAAAATTGGGCTGACAATATATATTGAATTATTGACTTGTGAGCCCAAAGTGCAGTTTCATTGTTTCAAAAAGCAGGTAAGCAAGATCCTTTAGTGCAACAAACAAATAAAAAAGTTACTGAATGCAGTCAAATCACATTATATGAAAACAAATCAGTCCAGATATGCTTTGAAACTTACGTTGCTCTTTTAATATAAATCAAAAGAGAAGGTTAAGCAAAAAAGTTAGAGCATCGCCTAATAAGAACCATGAGGACAACATAAGTTCACTACTCCAACTAGACGCACGGAGTGATACAACAACAAACAAGACATTCTTGCAGTATTTTAAGTATTTTAGCTGTATAACAAACCTCCTTTGACTCAAAATACTCAAGTCAACCAAATCACTAAGAAAAAAAACACAAAATTACCCTATAGAACACTTTTATGCAAAGTTTCCAAAATCCATACCCTTCAGTCTAAACTTTTAATCTGATTGTGATGGTGTCAGAGGGGAGCAGAGAGGAGCTAATCAAAAGTCTTTGTGTGAATGTTAAGGCGTCAGTCCTACTATATGCCCGTCCATATGCTGCAGGCTACAATTCCCTCTGCACCGCGTCAATCTTTAACACAGCTAAGATAACACTAAGGATTAATTATTTATACCAAAGTAGTCAGGAAATCCCATTTAAAACCAGGGCTTGGAAGCAGTATGGTTTCTTTTTATTGCGTTTTTATTGCAGTCTTGAACCGGTGCTCTGAATTACAGCATTTTCTTATAGGGGAGACCTCTCACGGGGCTCGGGTCGGATTTTGTTGTTCTGTTTCGGTGGAACCTGGGGTTTTCTGATTGGCCGTATCCGCTCCAGACAGGAAGTCCAGTTAAAAGCATTGTGATGACAGCCAGCAGGAAAATGGACTGAGGATGAACCACAGAGAGCAGACTGGCATTATGGAGCACTAGAGAACTCTTGGAGATTTTCTACAGTTTACTAAGCTTTTATAGTAGTTCTCCATAATGTATATTTAGAAAAGAAATGGAGGTCTCTTTGTTTGTGTATCCACCAGTAAAGCAGACAAAAAGTTGCTTCTGCTAACGGTGTTCCTTAATTGATGCATTCTGAGCATTCTAATTACTCAGCGCAATGAATTTATAAGTGCTTTTCAGAACTCTCAGGGATCAGAGCAGAGTATTGCCTTCTTGGTAAAGCTAATAACACCTAGCACGCTAATGCACACTTTTATCAGATAATAAAACACTCTATAATTAGACATATTTTTGAAGTTGCTTATACAATATATATATATATATATATATAATATATATATATATATATATATATATATATATATATATATATATATATATATATATATATAGGTATGTATATGTATATATATATATATATATATATATATATATATATATATATATATAATATATATATTATATATATATATATATATATATATATATATATATATATATATAAATATATATATATATAATATACACATATATATATGTACTGGGGCAAGACACATTTTGCTCAAATATATGGGAAAAGTGACCAGATCTGTGCTTTTGCAGATGGTCAAAGTCACTTTACAATTTCTTGCATAATTCATTCACTCCACACTCGAGGTAATAAGATACTATAGTAGCCACAGCTGCCCTGGGGAGGAGTGATAGAAGCAAGGCTGCCGATCTGCGCCATCTGCCCCTCCCACCACTGACATACGTGCACACCACTTTCATACAAGGCAATGTGGGTGAAGTGCCTTGCCTAAGGACACAGCTACGTTTTTTTCCACTGGTGCTCCACTGTGGCATCTGGTATTCCCAGACGTCTCCCATCCAAGTACTAACCAGGCAACTAACTAGTTTCTGAGATCTGATGAGATTAGGCTTTGACAAGGATATCTGGTCAAAGGTGTGAAAACTCCCCGACATGTTAACACTGTACAAGTTAATTTAGGCAAAGCAGCCTCTTATTTTGCAGGGTTTAATACCAGAATATACAACCCATGATTATAACATACAACATTTAAAACCCTGTAGACAATTTGTTTGACAATTGTGTGAAAATGAAAGAATGTCTGGGGCATTTGGCTATTATGTAATATTCTTATTTATACTCTGAATGAGGGCAACTGTGAGTGAAGAACAAAATCATGAAAGATAAAAGTATAGTTCAGTTAAAGCTAGTTACTTATTGCAGGGTTTCAGATGACATCACAACATTTTATGGGTGAAGATTATTTATTAGAGGTGTTAAGTTGATAATGTTAAATGCTTATTTTTTGAGATACAGTGAGTTCTAGGGACTTATTTCTTTTATTAAGTCGTTTCAGATGAAGAAGATGAATGTTACGATTTAAAATGTGCAATTATAATTATATTATGTGTCATAGATTATAACTATATAGCAGACAGAAGCACAATAAGGCTTCATTAATGTTGAACATTCTATTGTGTAAAGGTATAGTGTGTTTATTTATTATCATCGTGGTATTGGAATCAGTATTGAGTATCAAGTCAAATCACCTTTGAAATGTTTATATCTTGACAACACTATAATTAATTTTTACCAAGACAAACACTGTGACTAATTCTTAAGAAGATGAAAAAAATAATTGAGTCTTACAAAAACGAACAATGTGATTAATTCTTGTGAAGACAAACAGAATAAATTCTTAGGAATACGTATACCAAGACTATAATTAATTTTTCCCAAAAAGGGCCTAGATGCAGTTCCTTGATGTTCACTTGCATATTTGGTTATGGTTTGAAACTCATATCTGTTTTTGCCCTGCTTTTGCCATTTCCTCTGCAGCCTTGTATCACTGTTGCTAAATGAAATAGGTCAGCAGTGGGGTACAGTAGAGCATGAACACTGCTGGGGCATTTGAAATGGTAAACAGCCAAATGTCCTGTTCTAGCCTTGAGACACGCAGACAGATACACCAGAGGGGACTAGTGCATGGTTCCACTGTCATGCCTCTGCCACACTTCACAAGTTAAAGGGCCTGTATTACATCTGTTATAGTGTTGTTTCCTCATCAAAAACACCCGTAGCTGTGTTTTGCTTCATTCACACATGTTTCAAAACCTGCATATTTAGAATGTGTTATTTTATCAAACCAAAAACACTCTGTTCCACCTTGTGATGTCATGTGGTAATACAGGAAGTGCTCCACTGTGTTTTTAAACTCCATACTTCTTCACTAGAATAATTTGGATGATTTCAGTCCTGGAATTGCCCATCTCTACTGAACAAAAAGTAAAAGGTAGCTGTTAACATGAAAACTACTGTTTCATGACATCACAAGGTGGAACAGAGCATTTTGAGATTTGAAGCATATAGACAGACTATTAATAAAGGATTACTCACGCATGTGTGAATGAAACAACTACTCCAGGTATGTATTTGAGGAGGTAACAATAAGGTAATAATATGACTTAAGGCTCACAATAATCCATTTTGTGTAATATAGAACCTTTAAACTCAAGACACTTCATTAAAACATGGAGACATGGGGAGAACATGCAAATTCCATGTAGAAAGGTTCTGACTTCCAAGACTTCCTGCTGAGAGATGAAAGTAGGCTCTTAACCACTGCACCATTGGTTACTGAATATGTTTCTGAGAATTAAAATGTGGGAGGAATTATAATTTCACTTAACAGGTTAATGATTTTAATTGTAACTCATGCCTGGATTACCGTGTTCTGTATCACATACTTTTTCCATCTGCCAAAAGAGACCACACATGAAAAATGTTTCTAAAGTACTATAACAGCAGTGTTAAAGAATACAATACAATATAATATTATGCTTTTGTCAGAAATGTAGTTATACTGTGACTATATAAAATGCTATGACGCACATAAATCATGATGTATTACTTTGGACATTTAAATCACAATACTGATCTAAAGCAACTTCATCACAACAAAGTGCTGCACTGTCGGAGATCAAAGTAAATACAGAGCAGTGGTTGGGTATGGGGGGTGGGGGAAACATCAGGACATACAACTTCAAGGGAGTTAATGATAATCTAATTAAAACATTATAACAGAGTCCTCTACTTTAAAAGCTCTTAAAAGTCCATCCTATTTCTGTAGCTACTGTGCAATTCAAAATTATCACATCAAAACATATTTATTATATTGTTAACTGATGGAAAGTTGCCAGGTAATATTAAAAATTCAAAAACCGTGACACATTTAATATGAATGTATTCTATTCATATGATCTAAAGGGTCCTCCCCTCTGTCACATTACATAAAGAGGATGCAGTGTAGTGTGGGGCTGCAGGTGGAGCAGCTGGTGAATACTGGCACTGGTCCCAAATAAAACAATAGAGAGCCCTCTCACCTCCTCACCTACCCCTGACTACTCCTGGAGACTAATCAATGCTAAAGAGCCCTGGCCCTGGCCCTGGCGTTATGGTCTACACTCCCCACAGACAGAACAGGACAGCATTAAACATTTAGAGCAAACCTAAGGCCTGGGCACGTGTCAGGGCGCGCTACTGTTAACATGTTTACAAGGCACTTATGGTATGGTCCAGTGTTAAATGCACTTGGAATAAGTGGCAGAGTTTTCTATAATTTTTTTCAGAACCTGAATATGAATTCAGGTTCAAATCAGTGGCACTACAACAGTACATACACTTCAAATGTAATACCTCAAATTTAGAGGGTATTTTATAGAAGTAATATTACATAATTTAGGATCGATTTTGTATGTCATATCAGTAAGCTTTGAATGAACGCCACAGTGATGGTTATTACATGGTGACAGTAAAATGTATGTCTTTTTTTATCTCCAAAGCTCAAAATGCTCTATTCCACCTTGTGATGTCATGAAGTTTTCAAGTTAACAGCTCCTTTTACCTTTAGTTCAGTAGAGATGGGCAATTCCAGGACTGAAACCATCCAAATGATCCTAGTGTATCAAGGTTAGAAACACAGCGGAGCACTTCCTGTATTACCACATGACATCACAAGGTGGAACAGAGTGTTGTTTGTTCGAGGAAAAAAAAACTCTAAATATGCAGGGTTTGTGTGTTCAACATATGTGAATGGAACAAAACTTCAGGTATGTTTTTGACGAGGAGATCAGAAAACAACATAATACAGGCCCTTTAAGGTTTGTAGGAACACCTCAGTCAAGAGGTTTCAAGTAATGTGATTATTTGTTTTAGTTTTTAAAAAAACATTGTTGGTTGATTTATTTATCTTTTGCTTTTGGTGTAATGTAATGATGTAATTTTTAAAAGTATGGTTGAAGTTTGAGGAAGCGAATGCTATTTTGATGTAAATGATCATATTTATTAGACATACTTTTGTTATTAATAAATAAACAATGACACAACTGCACTAAAGCCACAAACTTAATCTTCATCCTGTTATATATGAATGGATAATGTATGCTATTGATCATACTATACATAACGAACCTAACTACTGTCTAATACGAATCTAACTAAATAAATAAACACAATGAGAATAAATCTGACCTCTGAACGTGACTTTGGCGATGCGGTCACTCTTCCCCTTCAGGTGAGCCACTGTCTTCAGGTGAACCATTAGAGCCATCATGAGTCCGGCCGGTCCAGGAACGGAGCACGAGCACTCCACCCCAAACTAAACTTCAACGGGATAAAGCCAAACCTCTGCAAAAAACAACAATAACAAAAATCACTCCTTACATTTAGATCCAATGAAAAAAGCCTGCGTAATCCATATTGGTCGCATTAGTGAGAACAAAGTGAGTGCAGATATACATGTCTCCGTTGTGTTGGCTGCTCTGGAGGATGCAGCGTTGCTTTGTCGCGCATCTCCACCGTGCACTGGTTTTACTCCTCTCACTGTGCGGGAGGAGGGGGAGGGGCCACACAGGATGCTCCCATTGAAGAATACAGCACCCAATGACGCTCAGAGAATTTGGGCAGTGCAAAAATGGTGTCCAACACTACAACTTTATATGTTTAGCCGGAGCTGGAGCAATCAAGAAATACTTACAAAGATTTTTATGTGGTAATGAAGCATGTCAATTAAAACTACTGTATTGTATTAGTATATTGTGTGAACGACTGATGCTTTTTCAGAGCAGTCAACAGCACCAGACCCTTCTTGTCTGAACAATGACAGGAAGGGCATCTGGTGTATAGTAGTGGTGTACTACTACTACTATACTAACATTTCAAACTCGATTTTGATAGCAAGGAATAGACCCGATGCGCCATACCGATTCTGATACCACTATGATAATAAAAACACTCTTTGTTTAGACAATACAATGTGATTTTCAACATTAAATGGCAGTACTTTCTTTTATATTCCCATGTGGCCTTAAATCTGTGTAATCCCTCAGTCGTCCAGGTATGGTCATAGTATATACTAGTCTATGTGTCTCATTTTTGCTCTGATACAGCTCAAGTTCATTCTAAAGATATTCAGGAAAGGTTCATTTCCGCCCTGTGACTTTTTTAGTATCAATACCTGCTCAAAAGCAATTAGTATCTGATTTTACTTTACTTTTGACAACCCTTATCCAAAGTGGTCACCAGCAAATATCAGTCTCAGTCTGAACAATGACAGGAAGGGCATCTGGTGTATAATCAAATCACTACTCTATTTGCACTATAAAGCAAAAATGTGTGCCGCATCACGAACATTCTTTCCTTTCAAAAAAGTCTAAATATAGTGTACTATGGACTGTTGCATAACTTGGACTTGTTTGTAAATTGGGAAGCTAAAGTCTGTGTAACGAGCTGAAACTTAGTGGAGGGGCAGGTCCTGCTCTGAGGGGCAGGATGCAGTTGCCAGGCAACTCTAGTGTAGGTTGTTCTGATGCAGAGCAGTAGAACAGTGTGTTTCAGGGCTGCTTCTCCCTCTGGTCTTTACTGTTTCATCACATCACAAAAAGCTGTGGAAAGTAGGATGTATGTTAGAGGCGCAGGTGTAGGCGAGGTGTGTATGTTCACTTTGATCAGATGATACAGAGCAACATTTTTTCTGCACATGGGGCTCGTCGTCATGGGTTGAGATGAAAGTTCATTCCTAAAAAGCGACAGATATGTTTTTTTCAAGTCTGATACCAAGGTTTTTAAAATGCAGAGCAGCTGATATTTTCAGGCCATTTACCAAAATGACAAGAAGATCCTGGGTTAAATTCTGCTGTGTAGCGGGGCCTTTCTATGTGGAGTTTGCATGTTCTCTCCATGTCTGTGTGGGTTTCCTCCGGGTGCTCTGGTTTCCCTTACCACTAAAAACATGTAAGGTCCCCTCTGGGGCCAGGACTCCCCTGAAAAAGAGGTTCTTATTCTCAGTGGGACTATCGTGGTTAAACAAAGGTTAACAAACTATAGGACACTGCTCTACATAATAAAAGTGGAAAAAAAAATCTACACTGCAAACGTACAACAGAGTCATAGTTGCATTTTGTACAATGCTATATTTATATGGGCTGTGGGCAAACAAAGTCAGATTTATTTACAGGGCAATAAACTCTTTCTAAAGCTGCAACAGCACAAAATACAAAATTATTTGACTTTGCCTGTTTGAATGGGACATCAAAGTTGCCACTACTTCTATAGGCACATTAGGAGGTGAACGGGATAAAGCCAAATCTCTCGAAAAAGAAAAAAAGAATGCAATGAAAAAGCTCCTGAAATCTTGTGAAGAGTAAGTAAGCCAGATTAAATACATACCCCCCTGTGTTGCGCTGAGGGATGCAACACTGCTTTGTTGAGAACTATTCAACAGTACTAGCTCCCAAATAAAAGGATCTCATATATTATACTTTTAAGAAAGTCGACTTACCTGTGATCTTGATTTGTTTATATACCTTTAATATTGGTCTAAAACTTTCTCAAAAAAAAGTTACAAGAAAAGATTATTCACTGTTAAATCATAAGTGTTTCAGTTGTAGTTTAAGATATTTAATACAGAAATCTACTAATCATATTTTTTTGTCTTTACAGAAAAATATACATCGCTCTTTGTATTACTGCAATACTGTTTATTTTGTTTATGATACACTCTAACTAGTCACAATAAATCATAAGTGCACTGGGAGTTGTCATATACATCCCTAGGCAAATGTTTAACAAGAGAAGACATTTTGTATCGAACAAATTTCCTCCACCAGGGGACTGTACCTGATCTTAATTAAGACTACACTTACTCTGGATGTAAAGTAGAGCTGCAGAGGTCTCTGAGAAAAAAGTCCCCATGACATGTCCCTCTGAACAAACTGTGATAATTTGTTACGTGTATAGATTCAGCTCTGAAAAATGCACTTCTTTAACTGTTCTCTAGAGACATCACCAATACAGAGTTCATATATTTATTTAATTATCATTATTTATACAAGGAATGAGAGCACTCAGATTTTTCTTTTCACAAGCATCCTGTTCACATGGCTTTCATTCCAAGAACCACAGAAACCATAAAAATGTAGCTATTGTTCAAAGCTGATTAGAAAATATAGAAAAAGTTGAAATTATCGCATCCGTGCAGATCTTGATAATGGCCAACAGGGGGAGTTATTGTTTTGCATAGAAACTTGACAGAGCACTGGCGTATTGAAATCTCATTAACATTGAGGATGGATCTGTAAAGATAATTCCGTTACAGCCATGTTCTGCATTATCAACTCGTGTGATTTAAATGCTTACAAATAGTTACATACAACAATAAGACTATCGTTATCCTAATTAATGCATTCATGTTTCAAACATGATTCATAAAAGAAAGGCTCCTATTCGCTTTTGTTATTTTTCTTCAATAGCTGGGGCCTCATATAGGCTACACTACACAAAAATGTTATTTATAGTTTATGGGCACTTCTAAGAATATAATGTTAACCACTTTTAATAGTGGTTAAGAGTGAATAAAGAACAAGGAAATCAAGTTAAGTGCTTAATTTTACAGTAAATGAAAAATAAAATAAAATTAATGATTATTAATATATTAACTATATTATAAAATTATAGTATTGAATTGAAATTTTACACAAAAAATAGTGTGAAAAGTGAGAAATATTTTCTAAAATAATTTAATATAATACAAAATACTATTTCCCATAGTTGAAAGCCCCTGCATTGTTCTATTTGTTTTGAAAGCCCCTGCATTGTATTATATTCCATTTAAATCGATTCGCGTGGAGAAACGGCTCACCTCATTGAAAGTCTGTGGTTGTTAGCGCCCTCTAGTGTCGAACCCGCTGAAGCACTGGTCCGAGGCGGTGAGTTCACTGTGCTGTCCCGTCGCACCTGCAGCTGCTGCAGGACTGTCCCCTCAAACATACAGTCTGGAGAATGTCCAGCATCAGGATCTGAACAACAACAGGAGAAGTCAGAGCAATGGCCAGGTTTGTTGTTTTTAGTTAGAATAAAGGATGATTCAGCATGAAGCACTTTTGAAACACTTCACTTAGTTAAGTTTACAACTTATTTGATTCTTATTTTAATTGTTGTAAGTTTTATTTATTATAAGTATTTATTATTGTATGACACTATAAAGTATAAATCGTTCGTGGAGGTCACGTGTTTGACCTTCACTTTTACCTCTCACCTTTTCCAAGTTTTCTCTTTTTTAAAAGCCAAGACAATTTATATTTTCTCTTGCCACAACTTTGATGAAACGTTTTGGGAAATTTGTCGACAGATATTTGTGAAGTAAGCCTTAAACAGATATAATGTACACACTTACACACAAGTGAATAGGATGTAAACATGCTAGGCTAACAGAGTGTGCACACTGAAACAAAACACAGGAATGACAGGAAAAATGTGTTAAATAAACTAATATTTAACTATCTAGAAGTATGTGACCAGTAACCAATATTTTGAAATGAAATGAGTTCCGTTTTTCATACTTTTAGGAGCATTTAGAGACTGGACTGCCGTTACTAGCTAAACGTAGCACGTACATTGCGTTGCTATTGACGACAGAACTTACCTCCATGACGGTTACACACTGAATAAAAAAATAAAATATAATAAAAAATAAAATAAATGCTAGACTAATTAATTTAATTTAGACTGAATTAAAACACCATAATTCCAGTTAATTTTGGTTAAAAGTAAAATTCAACTAGCTGTTATAAAGATAAAACGTACGCCCACAAATAATTTAACATAAAGTTGTATCATTTTTTTTTTTTTTTTTTGGTGCAGTCTTGTCTGTCCTCTCTGCAGACACACACAGAGGCTGAGGGAGCAGAAGGAGCTGTAGAGGAGGCTGTAGAGGAGGTTGTAGAGGAGGTGTCTTCTTGTCTTCCTGGAGCTCCATGAGTGCACGCGCTGCTGTGGTTTCCCGCCCTCTACCCCGCAGCCTCCCGCCTCTCCCTGCGTCCTCGTGCCCCTCTGCAGTCGCGCGCCACACTCACTATGGCTGTGAGCGCGTGCAGGACGCTTTTGGCGCTCTTGGTGACGCTCTGCACACCTGGATTTGGCTTCTCAGGTAAAGTTTATTTTACTTTCTATACGCCTTTAGTGTCCGGAGCAGGTGCATGCACGGTCAGTTTATCACTCGAAACAGCATCCAGCAGACTGTCCTGACCTCCGTGCTGCTTTACAGATAACACCTGTTGATGTTAAAGTTTTCTATAGTGATTTGAAGCTTGCAAATGCTAAATAAGTGGTTGTTTAATTACAACATTCATGGCTTTTCAAACTAATTTTCATACTCAAAAAGATCTTTAGGTCTATAGTTGTTTTTTCAGACTTTTCATCACAATTTGATACTTGTAGTAATTAACTACTTTATTCTAGTTTTGTTACTTAATTATTTAACCGTGGAAATAAGGTTTAGCGGTGTTTATAGTCTGGATTAGACTAGTCCACTTGGTTTGGTCCTCACTAAATCCATGGCTTAGCACAGTGATGTTAAAGAAAGCTTATTGTTTAAGCCCTGCTGTGTTATGTTTATTGTGCTTATTATGTAAAAGGTTTTTTCATGATTTTGGACCACATAATAAGATTGTTAAATAGGCTAGCATTAAATGACTAAGGCAGTCTGTAATAAGTATGTCTGAAAAAGTCATTCCCAGTAGTTATGTGTGTTTTTATGGCAGATGTCTTGTCAATTGCAACTGTGGTATTTATCCATCTTTGGAGTTGTAGATATACTATGGGGTTGAAGTTTTGGCTGCATGTTGCACATGTTGAATGTGTTGAATGTTGAATTCTTCTTCCAATTTTGCATTTTACTGTCTGTTTTTTTAATGATCTCTTAAATCTATCTGGAGTTCTTTTTCTCCCATGTATACCTTTGTTGAGGCTGTCTTCTTCTATATAAAAGTTTAAGTTAGCAATATGACCAAGAAGTGGTCCAGTACATTTTTGTCTAACTCTGCATTACTGCATTTTTTTAAGCCATTGAACACCTTTTAAATTACAAAATACAAAGGCATTAGCATCCAAAAGTTTTTAAAGAGTCACACTATGACATAAGCCTCCAAACACCACTTCACCTAATCGTATTGCTAATTTACTAAGTTGACATTTAAAACGTTGTTGAATACTTGTTCTTTCCTGAATTAAAGACACAGTACAATTCATTACATAATAGATTTTGGCTAGCTAATTTTTACTTGCAAATACAGCTGCAGCACTACACCATGACCTCATCTGAGCTCACAGATCAATAGAGGATGGATATTGTGCAACATTGCCTCATGGTAAAAGGCATTTATTTGGTTAAAATTGCATTACTATACATTATCATTATGGCGAATTTGGATTTCATGAAGAATATGGTAGTCCATGTTTCTGTCTGAGGCTTAAAAGTTTTACAGTTTTGTGTAGAGTTGTTAAATAAGGGGCATTACAGTTCTATCTGGAATTAACTCATAACATGTTTCAATCACCGTGTTACTGTTTATTGTTTGAAAATTTCATTTTCAATCAACTTCAGTTTAGTTTTTTTGATGCTCTGACTCACTCATTCAAAGCACTCAAAGCACAAATTCCCTTTCAAACACAATTTGCATGCATTCGACTAATGAAACTACTGCATCGTATCAGGTTTGTGAAGTTGTAGTATATTGTTTTTGTATCCTGCTCTTGTATATTTAAGAAAAAAATTTGATTGGATGACATAGGCTTGTGGGCGGAACTATGGATTGGATCATGCGGCTAACTGAGAAGGTTTTGAATAGGGCTCAGGAGAGATTGCTAAATTAGTCAAACATGCATAGATGACATCTAAATCCTCTTCAGGCATGTTTATGATGAGGGACCAACGTTATATGGTAGAAAGCTGTCTGTGTATTCCTTCAGTCGTCCAGGTCTGATCCATAGTAAAAGTCAAAGTTAAATCTGTCAAATGAACGCACTCCTACAAACATTTTGTCCAGCTGACAGATTTACTTTGATTTTTACTATGGTAGAAAGTTCATTTTGCATAATCTGCCCCATCTGAAAAGAACACATATTATGCAAAATTTACTCGAACTTTCAGTTATCCCCTCATCAAAAACATACCTGGAGTTGTATTTTCCTTTATTCACACTTGTTTTAGTAATCTATTATGTCTCTTCTCTAAGCACTCGAAAATGCACTTACATTTGGTCAGTTTTGTTACGTCATAGATCAAACTTCGGGTTTCTATGCAATTTTTAACTCCATAAAACATAACTCCTTCTGTGGTTTAATTTGTGCAGAAGGGACACATAGGATTCACAGGGGATTTGTTTACTTTCCCATTGTTCATTCTTGTAGCTGACAGCAGAGGGACCTCCAATCAGCGCCTAAATGCCTCACTGGAAATGGAGGGAAAACTTAAGGAAAGTATATTTTCCAAATGAACTCATTATTTTTTAAGTAAAAAAATGTGAAAAGGAAAAAAAAACTTCTCCCAAGGTGACCACAAGCATGTTTCAAAGGGAATTGAAGCCTTTAAGTTCTTTAAGTAATTGATAAAGCAGTGGGTCATAAAGCATTATTTGGCTGATCTGGGAGGTTGAGCGAGCACACATGGTTTTGAAGTTTGCTGTTCGCAGAATCCATTGTGAATATAAAGAGATGTGAACATCCCACTTCCCCGACACTGTCAAACATCCAGAATATTTAGAGCCGTTAAAGCCAAAGGAGGGGAGTGAGCCAAATGTGTCTGCAGCAGATATAAAGCTCTGTCTCAGACTTTCAATTTCTATTTATATAGCACATCATACATCAGCACTGGCTGTGTGAGCCTCACAGGGTTCGCTCAAGTCTAGCCACAAGTGGGTTTATGTGTTTCCTTGTTGGCAAATACTGCTTGTTAAGGTTTGTTTAGTCCTGATGCAGCTTTTCTTTCTTTGGTGTTTCACTTATTTCGGGAGTTGCTATGGGCGCCGCCATTATAATTCTGGTTGTATTATTTTGGATTGGACTGTCAATCTCGACATGCAAATAAATTCTACACCGACTACAGAGCCGTTTTCAGGCCTCTCAGTGAAACGGTACATATGAACATTGAACATTTGAAACTAATCAATGTACTTAATATCATATTTTAGTGCCAAGACTTTCTTTAGTGCTCCAAAAACCTGGCCAGCAAGAAGAATTCTCACAATATTTGTGAGTTCACGAACTCTCGAGAATCCATCTGGCCCGGCTCCCCCTCGTGCAGGGGTCTGTAACCACAGTCTATCGAGCCACATGCAGCTTTTTAAAGTGTCTTTGCACTTTGATTGAGGAAAAAAAATGTTGAGGAAAAAATTATTTGTCAGGCTATGTGTTCTTTATTGAGTTCATATTTTACAGTTTGTAGCACCAAAGGATATTTACTTTATTTAGCACAGCAACTCTAAGCCTGGGCCAAAAAACAACAAGGCAGTGTGTTTAAAATAAAAGTTAGTCTGATTTTACTATGATGTTCTTGCCTGGGATACAGAATATACACTTCTTCAGTATTTTACAACGATGTGAGTCTGGTCACCAGAGAGTCTCCCCCTTTTCAAATGGGTGTGATTGACAGGTGGATTAGCCAATCAGGGACACACATGGCCCATCTGTATCAGAAAAAATATGACAGGGGGCTGAAACACAGTGGATTTCTGTAGAATCAATGAGCAAAGCACTAAACTCTATTAACCTGAGGTGAGATAATTATTTTACTTGTAAATCATAGGTGACCAATGAGACCTTTCGTTCCCATCGGTCACTGAAAAAAACAAATCTGATGTTTTTATAATTTAATACAGAGAGATTTGATTTTAGATTTGCCAGGCAAATGATGTTCTAGAGAGCGGTAAGATTAAAGATTATTTTATAGGTTGCTGAGTTATAATTGGGTCTACACATAAAATGCACCAGAATGCAGAAAATTAACCCCCAGACCCCAGAAACTTGTAATAAATCCACCACATTTATAGATACAAAATGTTACATTTACTTTACAATTGATTAATAGCAGCGAACACCTACTTCTTCTAAATTCATTTTATTAATCATTCTTCTTGTCCCTCCTATTGAAATACTTGGCTCTTTCTACCTTTCATTTGGTTCGAAACAGGCCAATGCGGCTCTTTTGCTGTTAAAGTTTGCAGACCCTCGGAGTGATTCCCTGGTTAAACTTCAGACCTATCAGAGCGCAGCATTGTGGTTTGGGCGTAAGCCAAAAGTGAATCGCCCAAACCAACCAAAACAAACATGGAGACATAGACGGACACATGTCAGCCTATTTGAGCAGAAAAACATTTTGTGCAGGGAAGAGCTTTGTGCATTTGTGAAGGGAAAGATGTTTGAGCTTTCCTTTCAACTGGATTTAACAGGTTTGATTTTTCAGCTTGTTCTACTCATCTCATTCTCAGTTGCATGTCTCAGTCGCATGTTTGAATCGTTTGACTTTGGCCATAAATTTTAACCCATATCTCCAAGTTTGAGTAGCTGTCACAATGCATTTTTCTCTACACACGTGGGCTGGATTTTTCTCCATTTCCTTTTCACTTTTGGACATATATATTAACTTCACTGTGTGAGCAGGGGGGACACCTTAATGCTTTCCTCTGTTTAGTCTGACTCTAGTTGTGGAGGACAAGTGTAAATCTGCCCCATTACCTCTCTCTCTCTGTGTCTGTCATCAGCCTGTCACTACCCAGAGCTGGAAGTCTGTAGTCGCAAGAGAGAGACTGTTTTTGGATCATAAAAAATCCAAAGTTCTTTCGTGCTTCTGGAACGTTGGAGAGAGGAAAGAGGGGATCATGTCTTCGCAGGCCAGAGGAATTTCAGTTCCCTGCTCCATGTGTTGGTTTTGAGCTTGGACCTCCAGGCCTGAAAGTCCAAACTTATAGGAATAGTCATACTGAAAGTCTGTAGATTTCTGCATTAGGATATTGACCACTGTGTTGAATGTGCAAAGACATGCAAGAAATATTTATTCTGATTTGGTCTTCTAGTGTTGTCAAAAAGTTAAGAGGAGGTATCATGCTGTCTACCATGTCATAACATTGTTCTCTCACCAAAGACTGCCTGAAGAGGTTTAAGATGTCTTTCATACATGTTGAGTAGTTTAGCGATTTCGCTCCGCCCACAAGCCTATGTCACCCATGCTCCCACAGGACAATTCTCTATAAATATACAAAAGCATAATACAAACGCGAACTGTACCCACAACTGGACAAACCTGATGCAATGTGCAGTAGTTTCATTAGCGGGATTGCACAACGATTGTGTTGTAATAGCGCTCTGAAGGGGGAGTGACTTAGTGAGGAGAGCAAGGGGAGGGCGTGGCTCACAGCGTCAAAAACATACGTTAAAACTTATAAAATGTTAATATTGTTGTTTTTGCCAGACATAGCATTTTTAAAACAATAAAATGTAACATGGTGATCTAAATTTTGTTAAGTGTTAGTAGTTAATACCCCATAGAAGTAAAATACCCCCTTTTTATACCCTATAGAAGTAAAAATACCCCCCCCTAGCATTAACTACTGTTTGTAGTATTATTGATAACTTTAGTGCAAACTCTGTTTAAAATGTGGTCAAAGACAAGTCAAGTATGTGCTGCCTTCAGTGGCCACTTCAATTTCAGGTACTGCATGACATCACACAGGACTTCCTTGATTATAGACAGGTGTTTTTGATTACAAACACCTGACTACAGGAACAGAGTTTGAAGTCTGTGGATACCTGTTAGACCAATCATACTGTACTTATACCTCCACTCTTTTCTTTAGTCCTTTCCTTAGTACTACCAGTTTAGCAGATCTATTTGCAATGGGGTTGTGGGCGGAGTAGTAGGTCTTAAGTCCCACTTTAAAATAGGCTATGATTTAATTTGTTGTATTATATTCAGATGCATTTTTGATCTATAAACTAGGGATTTGCTATTGATAGAATTTTATGGAGTTCATCTTTTCTACTATGATCAGTGATCAGCTTGTGTCTTTTTAATGAAGTGGTCTAGAGCCAGTCCCTGTCATTAAAGCTTGTGGTTTGGAGCAGATGGAAAGACTTGGAGAAAAGACATTTGACTATTTCTTCATTTTCAATGGAAGTCTGTATTATTAATATCACTTAAGACATTTATTAGCTTTAATAAGACTCAATAATCAATGTAAAGAAAAACATATCTGCGAGCCCTTCTATAAACTATAAGGCAACCGTTCTGCCTGCATTCTACATTCACCAGTTCTGTTCCAAAAGAATTTTCATTATGTGGTTTAAAGCATTTTTTAAGCTAGTTGTTTCACATGAGGGATTTAAGAAACTTACAATGGGTGTAGTAGCTTCTGTGGTAGAAGTAATTGTTAGTAAAAAGATTTTAGCTTATACTTACAAAATGGTGGTGTACTTTCTTAACTCAGTACCCAATACTAAGGCAGCTTCACTAATCACAATTAATCAAGATCAAAAGACCACAAATCGCTTTTGTTTTCCTCTGCAAAATATCATGTCTTATTTTGTACAAAAGTTGCTATCCATGGACCTCTACAAACATGTTCTGAAATACATGGGATTCTTACATTAGTTAGAAGTTCACATTTCAGTCTCTCTATGGTCTGTTTGAAATGTGCATTCTGTATAAACTCTGTACAAAAACAAGTATCTAATCACAATGTTAATTAAACGCTGTTAGTCTGATCTTTTGAAGCATGGCAATGATGACTAGGTTGTAACACTACCCACAGTGCAGCAGTAAATACATATTGAAGTTGACAATTTTGAATATCACTGCGTCCCTCCTGTATAGCTCCATTTCGAGACATAAACTAAATCCAGCCTCTCCCCGTGCCGCCTTTAACCCCAACACCAGCATTTCCATGGGTTTAATCACTCTGAAAACGGTTTCAACCACAGTCATCTCTATCCCCACTACCTCATTTTTATCTCTCCTTTACACCTGGCCTTTCTGTCTCATTCTTGATCTCTATTTGCCTCTGTCTCAATCTCTCTCCCCTCATCTTTTTATCTCGCCCTCGATTTTTCTCTCTCTGTCTTCCATTCCTCTCTTTGTCCTCTCTCTCACCCTCTCTCCCCTTCTCTCTCCATCTTTAATTCATCCATACTACTGTTTCTCGCTCTCTCTCCATCTTTCTCTCTTTTGACATCTCTCTTTTACTCTCTCTTCCTCGCCTAATCATCATAACTTTAACCACACCCTCCCTCCTTCTCTTACTTCCCTCTTTCTCAATCTCCGTTATATTATGTTTATCCTATCTCTACTCTCTGTCGCACCTCCTCCGTCATTTCACCATCTCATTTCTCCCTCTTACTCTCTCTCATCCTCCTTCTTCATTGCACTCTCGCCATTTTTCTACCATCTCTCCATCTCTTATGCCTCTCTCTTCACTGTACCCTCCTCCTAATTTCACCCATCTCTATTTCTCCCTATCATACTCTCTCTTCATCCTCTTCTTTCATTTCACTCTCGCCTTCTTTATACCATCTCTCATCTCTTTAGACCTCTCTTCACTGTCACCATCCTACCTTCATTTCAACCATCTCTCTTTCTCCCATCCACTCTACTCTCTTCATCCTCTATTCATTCACTCTCTCGCCTCTTTCTACCATCTCTCCATGTCTTTATCCTCTCTCTTCACCCTCTAATTTGTCCTCTTTCTCCACCTCCTATGCTTTGTCCTCACCCCCCTCCCCATCCCTCTCTCTCTCACCCTTCTCTCCTGCTCTTCCTCCATTCCCCTTTCTCCTCCTTCTTTCCTCTCTCTGTCAACCCCCTGCATCCTCCTCTGTCAGTATCTTTCTCCCTTTGCCATCTGTTCCTGCAGTCTGTCAGAGCTAGGCAAGCCCCGTCCTGGTGGGTATGATGTCCTGTATATAGTGTAAACACAGAGCACACCTGCCGCTCTGCAATCCACACACTAATACAGGGAAAAAAACCTACAGTGTGAATGAGCCTGCTGTCAGTCTCTCACAGGCGTACAGGGCCACCAGTGGAGAAGTGATCTATGTTGCTCTCCTCCAGCTCTGTTCTTGACACTATCATATGCACTGTTTAAAACAGTGTGCATTAAGACCCATTTGCTCACTTTACGTTGTCACTTTCTATAAAAATACTGGACATTCACCACTGATTATTAATATATTGTTCCATGATAAAATATGGGATATGGCCCAGTAATCAGTTCAGGTTTATTTTAACCCATGTTATTGGTGTTTGTTTCCATACAACCTTATGTTAAAGGTTTTAAAGTACTTTATTGTCTCCATAGGGACATTTGTTCTCTGCACTTGACCTTGTTTTGGTCTGGACCACCTTAGCTGGAGGATTTGACCTATGTGGCTTATTTTGGGTAGATGGGAGAAACTGGAGAGAGCATGAAACCCACCCAGACACAGGGGGAACATGCAAACTCTACATAGAAAGGTCCAGGCGACCCAGGAGTGGATCCCACAACTAGCCATTGTGCCGCCATTTTGGTTCTGTTCAACTAGGGCCCTACAAGAATTGTGACGGTATCTTGGTTGACTATAGCAGGACTTTAAAGAGGGGAGGTAATTACTTCTATGGCATACTAACTGCTCTTCTAGGGCTGCAACAAACAATTATTTTGTTAATCAGTTAGTTGTTCAGATTTCATGACTGTACAATTTTCAAAATGGACAATTGTACACAGGTAAAGTTGAAGTGAAGCCATATTGAGGACATCCTGGTGGGAACATATTACAGACAGAGGAGACATGAACATTTCCTGTGGCAGTTTATTTGTAATTTCTGATCTGTCTCGGTCATTAAAAAACTCAGCTCATGGCATGTTCTGGAGCCTATGTAAAACCAGCATAAAAGAATGATTGGTCTATTACTGAATTAGCTGAACTATTTCATAGAGTTTAGTTGTGATTAATCGATGAACTTGTTGCAGCCTTACTGCTAACACATAACACATTAAGATCGACCCTGGCATGTTACCTTTATGTTTTGAAAATGCTTATTCACAAAAAATAAGGTATAAACTATATACATGTTTAATAAGTTCCACTTCCATTTTTGACACTCTGAGTTTTCCCCTCCGTTGTGCTTCCACGCTAAGGTCACCCCCCCTTCAGAGCGCTATCTCAACAAAAATCAACGTGCTCCCACTAATGAAATGTTATGCTCACAGCCAGTATTTGGATATACCCTCTCTTTAAAAGGCAATACACCAGTGTAGAAATGTAGATGTCTCTGTCTGTTTTTCTTTGTAAACTGGATCTTTTTCCGATTTTAGACAGTTAAGCAATTTTATGAAGGTATTCAATTAATTATGCTAAAAAATTCAAAACAAAATGACCTTTCAAATATTATCTTGTAGATTTATATACAACTCACTCATACCTGCAGTTGCCTCAAAAAATGGGTACACATTAGTCAAAAATTGCCAAACCAGTATATAATAAAATAGCCACTACAAGTGCGACCAAAGATGAACAGCTTGTAATAGTTCAAATGAGCAGCTCTAAAATGTCTGTAAGTGGTGCGCTTTGTTTGAGCGTGACTCTTAAAACACAGACCTAACATGCCTTATAAAGGACCCTGTCCACGCTGAGGGATTGATGGACACGATCACTGCTGCCTATATACGCAGGTTTTAACATTCAATCATGTAGGCGGTAGTGGGGGGACTTTTCAAAACTCACATTCTTCAAGGTCTAAAAGCCAAGAACTGTACTCACAGCTGTTATGGTGTGCACTATAGTAATGCAATTAAAAGATCAAAACAAGGACCTAAGGACGGTGGGAAAATCTTTTCAGATGGTGTGATAAGAGAGAATAGGAAATAGTCTGTAAATATTGATATTCTTTATGACTGTTTGATATTTTTATGAATCAAGCTCACAATAAACATAAATCAATAAACATGTATTCTGTATTGCTAAAACGTGGACTAAATAACAACATACATGTAAATCATTCAGACGTTGGATTGTGGACGGATATTACAACCTCTATGTGTGATTTTGGATAGGTAACCAGGATGACATCAGATTGAGTGGCACGTCATTGACGAGTTGTGATTGGTCAAAGCGTCAACACAGCGGCGAACAATCAAACTTTTGTTTAAATCCAGTTGGATAAATTGAGATAAAAGCACTTTATTCCCTTGTCTTCACTAATTAACACATCTGTTTGTGTCCACATGCTTGGTTTGGTTTGTTTGGAGCGCTAGCACTCTTTGGATTCTGTCCAAACACAAGTCCTGCTCTGTGACTGATATGAACCCTGACCCGGGAGAGGCCCAGGAGAGAAGCCTGGACAGGGGTCAGGAGGACAGGGGACAGAGGATAGGCGCTGTGACCAGGGAACATGAGGATAGGGAGTGTGGCAGGGGCAGAGGCCCTGGACAAAAGAGGATCAGGGGCAGTGGACGGGGCCAGAGGACAGGAGCTGTGGACAGGGGCAGAGGCCAGGGGAAGTAGATAACAGCAGTGGACAGGGGACAAGAGGAAAAGGGACAGTGGACAGGCGCGTAGATAAATGCAACTGGACTTGAGTAGCAGAGGAAAGGGGCAGTAGGCCGGTGAGCGTGGACCAGGAGGCACGCTGGACTTGGTAGCAGTGGACAGGGAGCAGTAGATAGATGCGGGGGACAGGAGCAGTGGCCAGGGGCAGTAGAAGGGTGCAGTGCGACAGGGCAAGTAGATAGGTGCAGTGATGGGACAGGGGAAGTGGACGGGAGCGTGGACAGGGGATTAGATAGATGCAGTGGACGTTGGGCCGTAGTACATGCAGTGGACAGGGACAGGGAAAAGGGACAGTGGACGGGAGCCGTGGACAGGGGCAGTACGGATAGATGCAATGACAGGGGCAGTAGTAGACTGCAGTGTGACAGGGGACAGGGGAAAAGGGACAGTGGACCGGAGCAGTGGACAGGGCAAGTAGATAGAGGCTGTGGCCAGGAGCAGTGGACAGGGACCCAGTAGATAGATGCAACGGGCTTGAGTAGCAGTGGAGTCCAGCGGGTTGGATGCCGGGTGGAGGTGCGGTCACATGTTGTGCTAGTGATGAGCCCAGAGTTCAGAGGAGGCTCTTGGAAAAGTGCAGAGGTAGGTGGAGAGGCACTGTACACGAAGACACCTTTGCCCCATCACATGTGAGGCATCGGCATTATGTGTTGGTGTGGGTGTGGCTGCTGACTGAGACATGGGCTCTATGTATGGAACATATCTGTGCTCTGAAAAGGACAAGTAACTTCCCTTCTGCGTTGTTGTGGAATGGTTGTGGCCTCAGTTACCACATGTGGCCTTCTGACAGTGCCCAATTTCTGATGCAATGAAATGGCATTATTGAGGCTTTGACAAGGAGAGCGGCAAGAGATTCAACTGGAATCTATCGCGTGACAAGCCACTATTAAAATAATCATTGACTATTGGTAAGGTCCAAGATTTTTCTGAGCTTTAAGCCATGTTATTAATGCTGTTACCTCCTCAAAAACAGAACTGGAGTTGTGTTTTGATTTCATTCACACATGTTTCAGTAACACTTTATTATTAGTCTGTCTATACCTCCATAGCTCAAAATGATCTGTTCACCTTGTGATTCAGAAGTGGAGTTTTAAAGTTTATAGATACCTTTTACTTCTGTTCAGTAGAGATTTGCAATTTCTAGGCTGCAATTTTCTCCAAATGATTTTAGTGAAGATGTATTGGAGCGTGTAAAAAGAATTCCTACATTACAATCTGATGACATACAAGGTGGACTAGATAAACTATGAGGGTTTATGCGTTAACCTGTGTGAAGAAACTAAACACAACTCCAGGTTCTGTTGTGATGAGGAAAACAATATTGAAATAGATCAGAAACTCAATGTTGAATATGGGCCATTTGATGTTATCTGCGCTCTGACTCTCAAACATGTGATAAACTAATGAAAATGAATAAATAAGAAATAATTATTTCCGAACCTATTCTATGTCGAAACCTTTAGTTAGATATTTTTCTTCTTTCTTGGCTTGAATGTTTTCATAAAGTCGGTACAATAAAAATAACCTAAAATCGCCCTATGAAAACACTGACCATGACCCGATTTAATTGCAAGTCATGCATTTGTGGTATAAAAAGCCAAACAATTTCCTCTGTCTGCAGCTATGAGTCAGTGTTTACCTTTGCTCTCGATTCAACAAGCTTAATTATGCTTTTCCTAGGTTTCAAATTGACTTGGGGCAGATTTACGGCATAAACTGACACTCCAGCCTCTGGGTTGCACTTGCATGCCTCAGATAGTTAAGGCTTCACACTCAACAATTGACTGTCTCTCTCGTCTCCGTATACTTTGGAACACAGAAACGCCTTTGGTCACGATTGTTGTGCCAATTTGTGAATTTTGTGTGTATTACTACTCCGTATCTAACATTCATCCTAGTTGAAACTTCTGAATAAGTTAATGTGCATTCACTAAAAACAACATTTTTTTTTTTAAATTTCGTTAGGGACTTTTTTGGAATTTAAATTTTAGAAATGCCTAATAAGTAATCGATTCTATTGTGACCAGACTATCAAAGTATAGACACCAAAGGATGATATATGCGGATCCCCAAAACACCATCAAATCAAATGGGCTGTGAATGGAACCTGATGTTTAATTAAGTTTCATTATGGCTGATTCTGTCTTTTTAAATGTCATCTACTTAGTTCCGTGGTAGATGTTGTCTGTGATCTGGAAGTGGCAGTTTGAAGCCTGCTCTGACAAAACTTCATTGTAGCGCCAGTAGATTACAGAATCAGAGGTGGTGGTGCAATTCTAGCTCCCAAAAATGCATGTGTTGGTGTGTCCTTGGGCAAGACATGAAAGCACTGTTACACACCCTGCTCAGTAGGGACAGGGGAAGTAACAACAATGGAAAATTAAAGTTATAATTTATTAACAAGGGAGTTACTGTAAAAAACTAACAAAAAAGAGCATCTAACAGTAGTAGTTCAATGTATAACTTAAAATAATACAA
>JAIEZT010000370.1:20000-58685 GCA_019594935.1 Periophthalmus modestus | reverse complement strand
TGGAAAGATTCAGCAAAGTCCCCCACAGTGAGTTTTAAATATGATCGCTCTTCTATCTGCAGCCATTTAAACAGGACACTGGCACCAATACAGGCAGGGAACTGGAGAGATCTTGGTTACAGCAACTGTTAATTCTTTTAGGTAATTATAGAACAACAAACTTCTCTGAGATTAACTTGATAAGTACAGTTAGCAGCTATACACCATCCTCTTAGTAATCCCAAAGTGAAAGCACCCAATGCCTCTGTCTATCTGAAACAATTAGTACAATGTACAAAAAAAGTAAACTTTCAGAGCAGCTAATTAAATCACATTTAACATATGGTCTGATTTTTCCCCAAAAAGAGTAGGTACTACAGATACAGTTGTCAGCACACAGAGCCAGTGCCCAGAGCTAGTACGCAGAGTGGGCCAGAGCACAACTCACATAACAATGTGTTCCATAGAACTTGATAAAATTCTCGTTACAATTGTCTTATCTTGAATGTGCAGCTTCAGGCTTGAATGTTTCTGCACCCGCAGGTTAATATTTTGCTTTTATAACACATTTCCTTCGCAAGAAAAGATTTTAGCTTTCATCAAATTGTTATAAAGTATAAGACTAAAAACGGGTTTTATACCTGGTTTAACCAAGAATGAAAAACATAGCGGTAAGTGAGGAGTATCACTTTTAGTAATAAACTAAATGTTACATTAAACACACATAAACATGGATAACAGAGGCATAGCTGGTTTTGTCTCTTTTTTTACAACGTTTTGATGCATTACTTGTTGGAAACAGCTTGATCTCTGTTTGGAAAGACAACTTCTGATGACCCTGGCTGTTTGTTCCTCAGCACATCCTCAGTGTACGCCAGGCCCACAAGCAGAGCCCATCATTTAGATCACACTGAACAAAGGCTGTTTTAAACATGCAGTTATTTTCACTGTGTCCAGCACCTTGGGGTGAAAAGGACTAGGGCATGTGAGCTCAGGCCAACCATAGCAGCTCGTTGTGCACAGGAGCCACGCGGGGCTTTGCGGAGGGACAGGCCACCTTTAAACAGAAGGGCAGTGGTTGGAGTGTCCCGTGGCCCCGAGCTGTGGAGGCTGAGGGCTGAGCACGCGTCCCATCTGCTCTGTGTGACTGAGCGCGCGGCCTTCCAGTGGTTAAGGAGGCATCAATAGCTGGACTCTTTAGATTCAGAGGGTATCTTTGGGTCAGATGTACCAGGAAAATCCATCTTCCTTAGTTAAAAGTCATAACACAGAATGGAAGTTAAGATCTGTTCTCTTGGCTTGTCCCTTTTGGGGTTGCTAAATCATTTTCCTCTTAGCATGAAACAATTTAAGGTATTCTTTAATGTTACTGAAGGGAAATTGCTCAATGCATTTGACCAATCCTTCAAAGTCATTGAGGCAATTTGTCAGAGCACAAGGCAACCATAGTACAGCGCCTATAGGGACCTTTGCTTTTTATCTATAACCAAGTTTTAGGATAAGAAAGGAAACGTTTCGGCATTATGCTTTAGAGCAGATGCCCTACCTGGCCTCTCTGGGGCAACCACTACTGAGTCATTATCCTTTGGCAGAATAATTTTAGTTAAACTTAATTTCTTTAAAACTTGCTCTGTCCACATCCGCAAGTCCACATTTTGTACCTAGCACTTAGCCACTAACCGTGAGACCTTCTGCCCTCCCCCATTCCATTCACCCAACCCTCCATTCCCAAAGCCATTATTAATTCATCGAGGAAAACAGTGCTGGGACACTTTTCTACTCCAAATGCTTTCCAAATCATGATTAAAATTGCAAAATGGCCTCCTGTTCAGTCCTAATTCAACCCTTCAGGATGATCTGAGAGATGCAGCAAGAGCACGACAAGGCCAGGCATTGCTCACAATACAAGAAATGTTTACTGTCCTTCTATAAATGCAGTCACTTCAGGCTACAGTTCAACAAATGCTATTCATACTGAAAGTGAGAAAAGGTTTAATTAAATTATTGGTACATAATTAAGTTATTAGTACATATTTGCAGTTATTGAGGAGTGAATGTATAGTTAGCACATATTAAATAGGGCTGTATGATTTTGTTTAAAAAAAAGTTTCGATTTCAAAAGTATTTCAATTGCAATATTTTTCAAAAGTAGGATTCCGTTCTGATAGCAAATTGTTAAACAACTTCATGAGCATTACCATTTGAGAGAATACTGACATATGACCGGATATAAAATATCAGAAGCATCCCATGCATTTTCAGAACACAAACTGCAGGCAAGACTTTTCTATAAGGCAGGGCATTTGGGTCTTTGCAGAGGACACTCCATCATGTAAATATTTGCAGCCAGCTCAAATGCCTTTTGGATTAAATTGTGATATATTGTGCATCCCTAATTTCTGTACTTGACAATGGAAGGCCACACTTCACATCTCTAGAGTGCACCAAACTAAATACACTGTAATTAAACACAGACACACATGTTTAGCTTACACACTGGCATTAAGAGCACCATTTAAGTGAAGACCTGATATAGATTATTGCTCAAACCAAATTCCATGTGTGTGTTCAATATGTCCAGGCAGTTAAGTTTGTGGCACTGTAAATTCCCTATAAGAATAATGTTTAACACAGCTGCCTGGTCTTAGCACATACCCACGCTGTCACTGGCCAGTAGAAATACTGCATGTATCTACACCCCTCTAACGCTATATTCTCCCCGGAGGTGTGTCAGGAACATGCATATAGGTCCTAGCAATAGAGAGCGTGATATTAATTAAGGTAAGCCAACCTGTAGGTTACTTTGTGCCCAGCTGTAGAGCATAAATCAGGCTTTTAACGAGGCTAGGGCCTAAGATCTCAAACCGTGCTGGAATGCTACCTGCACGGCCATGCCAAAAATCTGTCTGGATCCAGGGCTCCTATAGATCACTATGTTTATAAGGGGGGCTATAGCCACCTACCCCGGGGATGGAAAGAGGGGGAGCGGTACAAGGAGTGCAGAGGGAGGGTGGCAAAAGGAGAGCAAGTGCTATTTCTACTGGGTCACTGGGTTTTCTTTAATGCATTGTGTATGTAGAGGAGAAGCCTGTATCTTTAGTATATTAGAGAGTTCATATTACTTGTAATATAACAACCTCTCGAACCAAAACTCTACCACCAAAACATTATACAAAATAAAAGAACAGGTTAAGAAGCCGCATACATTGCAAACAAATCAATACAAACAGATGAAGTCAAAACGTTTCTCTTTCCCCAAAAGCTGACAGACGTGTGATGACGTGTAAAGCAGAGCTGAGCACTTGAAGAGTGTCTTTGGTGACAGAGGGATTTATACAGACAGCTGCAGGACAGTGCTCACATGAACACACAGACTCTGGACTGTAGCTTCAGTCCACCACAGAGACATCTTTTTTGCTCAAAAAGTTCCGCCACTCAGACATTCCTCAACAGGCACTGGCCTGTCCTTTTTCCAATAGAGCACCAGGAGTTTTTGCAATTCAATAGCAGAGTGTCTGGACAGCTTAGCAGCCTAAGTAGCAGCATGAAGTGTGAAAATGGGGATTAATGACTTATTAAGGAAAAAGCTGGAGCCAGATCTCCACTGCATCACCTGAGGTTTATGAGCCAGATGTTTGTGCATTTCAGACAACTAAACTGACGATAAAGATTTTACACAAGGAAACGCTGCAGTTTACTCATAAAAAAGGCCCATAGAAGGACAAAACATGCTCTATATGCTGATGCGACCTCACATTCATGTTTGTTGTACAGTATGCATGCTACAGGACATGTGCCCTCTTCTCTCATGTCTCTTATAGAAGGACAGGAATGTAGCTCCACTCCCTGCCAGTGCAGACTCAGGTTCTCATGGCTGCTGTCATTTAGAGGCAGCCTGACACTGAGGTCGCCGGGCCGTCGAACCCAACGACTGCTTGTGTTGCATTCCCAGAAGTGAACTTTGGGTTTGCGCAAGGTCACACTGTAAAGCCCCTATAGGATCATTCCATACATGTCCAGTTGATATGCTCCAGACTGTCCCAAAGGGGAAAGTGCCAGGAGAGCACTTTAGACGGGCCGACTGCTATCTCTGTACCTTTGACTCCTGCGCATAAAGACATAAAAAGATATGTTTGCTCTTAAAACACATGGCCTTTATTGCACTCGTCCAGTTTCATCACCTTTGCGCCGCTGATGAAAAGAGAAATTAAGGGCAGTGAGAGAACAAGGATATTATCTGGAGGGGAAGTGCAGTGGGAGCTGTCAAGACTGCTGTAAAAGCTTTGGAGAGCAGAAGAAGAGAAAAACAAAAGCGCACTGGACAGGCTCGAGCTGCAGCGGCCCATTCTACATTACATTAGAGGCAGCTGCTGCTTTGTGTGGTTTTATGGCCCAAACCCAAGAAAAAGCTGCTAAAATTTCACTTAATCTGCTGCAGAAACTCAAGTGTCTGTCAGCCACTCAAACACAGGCCTAAAAAAAGCACCCTCTCGGATAACGGCAAAATATCTCTAATACTATCTTTCTCCGTGGACATAGTAGAAATTTTATACATGGAAAAAAACTGTCCACGCTGTGGCCTACCCTCCCTCCTCTCCTCCTCCATCTCCACCTCCTGTTCATCCTTCCAAGTCATTAGCTTATGGTAATCACTAAAACTATGACGAGTGACCTGCAATTTCATTTAGCAAGCCAGTTTACTTTTAACACCAGATGACACTGCAGCTGCCACCATCACTTTATTAAAATTTGCCCACATTTTAGGCTAATAACGACATGTCCATAATTGCTCAAATGTGTTTGTTAAGCACATCATGAGATAAAGTTCTACATTTTAATCACGTTACAATAATATTATTTTTGATCTCTTTGCTAATCCTTGTGTCAGTGTTGACTGTTAAACTGTATAAACAAATGGAGAAATTAACTCAAACATGAACATGTGTGGATACTATATTGACCTCATAGGTTTAAATTTTTCTAGCTTATAGCCAAAGTTTAACATGCTGCTTGCTTGATAAAATAAAATGGTAAAAGCAAAGGGACTGCACATGACAATTGCAGGCTAAATCTGCAATAGTCACTTTATCTGTAACTTTGGACGCTTATTAATACATCCATCTTTCCCAATCACACATCAATGTAGACACAGACACAGGAGGCAAAGTAATTGTCTTGCCCAAGTACACAAAAGCAAAACGTACAGGAGGAAGAAGGGGTCGAACCACCAACCAACACTGCTGCCCATGTGTTAGCTCGTATAGTTATTGCATAATATAATTCTCAGATAAGATGATAACAGAAATAATTTTCAAAGTATAAATAAACAGCTGGTTAAAGATAAGGTCAACACCACAACATCCTGTAACTCTTTACTCATTCACACTATGGCCGTGTGTGTGCTCACAGCTCCTCCAGGGATAATCGATCACCTAACTCCTTTGTACAATGTTTTGTGTCTCATTACAGATTTATTTTCATAATCAATCTCAAGCAACTTAATAAAAAATATATATTGACAAGAGGCAAGACAAAAACACAAAGCGTAACTAATGGAGACATAGTTAACAGCGTTGGTGGGTGTAGGGGGGCGGGCGGGCCAGGGCAAATTAACCTTTTTAATTGGAGAGTGGTAGCCCTCTTTGGACCCTGCAGTTGGATCCAGAGTGCTGACAGATGATGAGAAGGAAATGGCAGACCCATTACAGGCAATCTGGCCACGGCACTTGGCAAAGAGCAGCAGAACCAGAGCCTGGGGAGCGCGGGCCACGTCCAGCCCAGGAAGGAGCTGCCAGATCTGGGCACGCACTGGCACAGGAGGCAGGGCCCACCTCAATAAAGGTATAAACGAACAGTTATCTTGGCACTTTGAACTGCGGGGTAAAGGGCTGTCACAAGGGCTTTCTAGTGTGATAATAAAGCACTACCTGGACAAGAGAAGTTTGAATGAAAAAGCAAGCCAGTACTGCAGTTGTGGAAGTGAGACCACGGAGCAATATCACTTCTAATTTGGCTCAAGTATGTCTGTGCTCTGGGGGAGAGATAGGTCGAGCCTGGATAGTTGCAAAAGCTCTGTTTACGTTTGCTATAGAAGGAAAAACAAACATCAAGGTCAGTGAGTGAGTCTCAGATACATACAGCCCCAGGATTTTAGAAAAGCTGAGGACATGCAATATGAAATGGTTCCTCAGTTAATATTTATTTCATATGCTGACTACCCTAAACTTGAACAGAGGGGCACATCATATAGATTACAGTATACTTTGCATTCTCATGTAACATAATGCCATTTCAGTATTTATAGAATATAATATATATATAGAGAAAAAGAATATTCATTTACATTGTTGCACCATAGCCTACACTGCTATTTGAAGCTGTGTGTATCATGCTGTGTGTGGTAAATGCTTAATCCTGACTCTTACCGTAACATCTAGTGGAAGACATCATTTTGTCCCATTACTTTCACTTCATTTTATTCATTGTGAGACATGAACCACAAAGCAGACATGCATTTCTGCTTTGGCCATAAAAAGTCATACAATGGGTGTCTGGGTGTCTACAAACTGCTCATATGTACACACTTTACACTTACAGAGCCTTGTGCATTAACTCAGGCCTCGTCTGCCACTGTCCTCTCACTTTCCCTTTGTATGTGTCCATAAATGCACATACGCATACAGACCAGACACATGTCCGGACAGAGCAGACTACCATCTGGGAGCAGTGGCCGGCTTTGTCTCGGGGGGGGTGAAAGCACAAGTGCGACCCCCTCTTCAGCACACACACACAGGCACAGACAGAAAGAAAGCAGTCACAGGGCCCTAGCCCCCGCCACCCTCCCCTCCAACTGCTCCAAGTGTGAGAGCTCTTCTCATACAATCTGCACATATACATATGCAAATGTGCAGGGGGCATTATAAAACCGGCATCATCACACATACACACACCAGCAATATATTTCACTGGCATTAGCTCCAAAGTAGCCATGCAGGATTTTTTAGGAAAAGAAAACATGGTTCTGAGAAATAGAGCAGGAGCTGGAGGGCTGGAAGAAAAGACCAAAGAAGTGGGAAGATGAAAAGAAGAACCTTCTTTCTAAATAACAAATTAATGTGAGCATGTGTGAAATACATGCAAAGCAAATGCAAATGAGATTGCATGCATTTACATGGGCCCACATATAAACACGCACACAGACACGCACAGATTCATTATCCATGTTTGCCCCCCAGCATGCATGTTATAAACCAGAGGAGAGCCACTCTATCAATCAGCAGACGCCACTGACACAAGATGCACCAGGAGTGTCTGAAACCAACCTGACTCAGAGCAGGAGGTCCAGACAGGCCCCATGACAACCACACGTCACCTCATTATCACTCTACTTACAATAAGCAACTTCTATAATGCTACATGTCACTGTGGGGCATACTCAGGGTTTCATTCATAATCCCATATGATCAAATAATACAGATGCAATGGTGAAATTATGCCAATTATTCTTAGGGGCCTTAGGAGCTTACTTTATTTTTCTCTATCATGGTAATATAACAATTTTTAAAAGGTAAAGAAATATAATTCATTTCTATGGCAAATTTAAAGCATACTTTGAACTGTCTTACCCCATTATTCCCACAAGAAAAAAACTGTGTAAGTAATAAAGTTGTATAGAATGTTTCAAATTGTATACACTCAGTTTCATGTGAGCTTAAACTAAGATGACTACCTGAAGCTTGATGTACTCATTGAATTATTAATAATTTGCATTAAATATTTTGACATACAATTCCCATTTCAGTCATACTATATGCCATGACCTATGTATGAAGCTGACACAGTTCTTTGCTACTCAATACACCAGTCCATTATGTGCATCTTCCAGATCAAATTCTCCCCTCCCACTTTTCACAACTCTCATGTTTGCTGTAATGTTTTCAGTACACAATAGCAGGCGCACTGTTAAGCTCATGTTGCTCCATCAAGAGCAGAGCCACACACAAGTATTCCCGCCCTGTTTACGACCGGATCTTTTCGCCTATCCCTCCGTTCCCACGCTCTCTCGCTTCTCCTCCCTCTCCTCTGTATTGTCCTGCGGCCTAACAGGTTAGAGGTGCGCTCTGTTTCTTGTCTTTAACAGTGGACACAACAGAGAGAGCCTGTCTGTGAATGTGCTCTTAGGCCCGCAAGGCTAACCATTCTGAACTCATTCTGACACAGGTGCACCGGAGATGTGTCCTTCTTCGCCTGTGGACAGAAAGCAAGAGGGTGGCGTTTGGTCCGCAGCGGGCAGGTAGCAGAGGTGTGCATGTGTGTGTGTGTGTATGTGCCTCTCCAGACCTTTGAGGGCCTGGACCATTGCCAAGTTCATCTGTTAATGGACAGCTACGAGAGGCCGGCCTTCCCCCTCACTCCTCTGTTGTGTGTGTCTGAAACAGCCGCGCCTGCTCACGACCCCCCCCTTAACCTCCCCAACCCCCAGCCAGGCCTGCCCAGATACAGACTCTTGCCTTCCCTTCGCCTGAAAGCTATATCATTCCCTCTCTCCCTCTCTCCCTCCTCCCCTACCCACTGCCCCCTTACACTGTGTGCGTCTCCTATTCAAGATAAACACAGTGCTTCAAGTTCAGGGGACACCCAGGGACCCTTTAACAAAGCCATCTATCATGCTGTCTGTCCACAACTCCTCTGGCCATAGCGGGCCATGCTGCTGCTGCTGCTGCCGCTGCGTGCAATGTGTCTCTCCCTCGCTCCACACACAAAAATAGACCCTCACCGGTTTGCCAGTTCACTAACTTAAATTTTGGTTCAGACTCTAGCCGAACACTGGACAGTTGGCCCAGTGTGTCTGCAAAACTGGAGAAAATCCACTTGTCCTCCTAATAAGGCTTCTCTCTTTTTCACTATGGTTTGGAGAGCAGGACTCCACTGACCCCTCACAGTCCCCTGAAGTCACACACTGCACGATGATTAACCAAACTGTCAACAGCCTAATAGTCTGGGAATAAGAGACTGACAGTAGGTCCAACTCACTGTAAACTCTAGACTTTATATGAAGGATATATTATGACTAAGGGAGACAGAAAGAAACAAAGGTCTTGCGATATTTTCGGCTGTAATAATTCACATCATCTTCTCTATGGAAAGTGCCACATGGACAGAATTCTCTAGTGGGGAAACTCAACTCTATTCAATTGTGATGTTGAAAAAAATGTGTACTGAATTTCTGCAAGTTAGAGGAAAAGCTTTTGGAAGCTTGCAAGAAAAAAAGTAAAAGATACAGGAATCCAATTAGGGAATTTATTGTTAAAAGAAAATTTAGGAAAAAGGAATTATTAAAACACCTTACATTTTGTATATATGAAACTTTGTAGCATGAAATATTCAAATATACAGTAACATTAACATTAAGGTCTGAGCTGCAACAAATAAATAGCAAAATGAAACAATAATCAGCCATAGAAGTCTATTGTTCAACCCTCAACAGCTCAAATCTTATCGTATTACAACTAAAATAACAATAATCTCTCCATCATTGTAAAGAATTTGTACACATGGCAAATAGTGTGATAAAAATGTATTGTTCCAATCGATATAGTTATTATTGTGACAGGCCTCTTTGTTGGTGATGTATTCTCTGTGTATTCTTTGGTCATTTTGTGTTGCTAAATGTGATATAAAAATAAATTTGGATTGGATTTGCAAGTATGGTAAGGAAAATAATGGGCATTTGTATTTAATATGAGTAAAATCCTCCTAAAAACTGTGACATGAGCTAATCACCTCTTAACACTGCCAGTCTGCTGCAGGGTAAGCACACAAACACTATGACACTGTCCTCCCTGTTTCAGTCCCTCGTCCTCCTCTTTTGGCTTGTTCCTTTGACACAGCCCGAGCAGCAGCAGCACTGAGTGAGCAGCACCAAGGCCCAGCAGCTGTCCTCTGGAGCCACACTGAGATGCAGAAGGGGGAATGGCCTGCCGGTTTTAGCCCGCTAAATTATCCATTAGTTGTTATCAAGTTGTAACAGGGCGATGCCATTCTGCTAGAGGCATCAATCTTTCATAAGTCCCAGGCATACAGGCATACACTGGGATGCACTGGCAAGAACCTCCCCATCACTCCAAGCACTCCACGCAGCCAACACAGAGCACCGCACGCAAACCTGGACATGTCCACACAGTCATGAGGGCAGTCAACACATATACATGTACAAGACAGGTACACACAACTGCACTCAGCTCTACCTCTGCCCCAAGAAGTAAGCAGATCAGCTTCCCTTTTAGAGACCCTTCAAAAACAAATCATTTGGAGCCACTAGATGATTTTGTGTTTTTCTGGCCCTTGCACTTTTTCTCCATCCTCTGTTTTTCTTGCCTTCATCACCGCCTTTCTCGCTTTACTCGGCCTGGCAGGCAGCAGGGGCAGACATGTTCAGAATGCACTCTGGTAATGGGCTAATCAAAAATGCAAAACAATTGGCAATTACCGCGCGGGGCCCTAATGGTCATTAGAATTTACAACAAGGTAATGAACTGAGAGTCAGCTCAGTGCATGCATATTCATAAAGCAATCAGGCCTTTGAAGATTAAAGAAGCGCTTCAAATTTAAATGAGGGCGCCAGCATGTTATCAGTGAGATTCAGCCTGCAAAAGTAAAGGGTGCCTGGGACAGGAGAGTGCATTTATGAGCATACGTGTGTTTGTGAGTGTGTGTGTCTGTGTGTAGTGTGGGGGTAGGGGGGGTAGGGTCAGTTTTGTGCGGGAGGTGCAAGTATGTGTGTATTTATGCATGAATGCTCAAGTGATTGTGTTGTGCCCTGCTCCTGGCTTGCGCCCGCATGCTTTCCATGTAAGAATGAAAGCAAAGAACTGTACACCACAAGCCTTGCATTGCCTCAAGTGATTCTAATACCCAATTTAAGACACTCTTAAAAAATGAATGAACAACCCTATCTCGTGATCATCATTTAAGCGTTGTGGGATTCAAATGGGAGATCAAATGTACAGTTAAGCTATTAGGCGGCAATGAGCTCTTAAACACAAAGCCCCCAAGGATTAAACCAAAACGATTAGAACACACACATAAAGAAGTGCAACGATACAGCAATGCAAGTCGGATATCTCACACATACACTAAATGAAAGCCGTGAGTTTTCACCAGTGTAACGTCAGACACTGGGGCCCGGTGCGACGCTCTATCTCTCCTGGCACACTGATAAGGCTGGCGAGACACAGCTGTAGACGACCACCCACCCACGTACAAAAGGCACACACGTATTCTTGCTCTATCAAACACACCCACAGCCAGCCATGCAGCGAGAGGCCGAGCCCAGTGCTGAGGGCTGTAGCAGGACAGATAGTGCAGGACCAGATAGTGACCAGAGCCTGACGGGACGCCCTCGTTTCTGCAGCTCTCCCATGGCCTCTGAGCTATCAGTAAGACAAAGCAATACAGGCAAGCCACTGCACACACAGAATAGTCACAATAGATGAGAACAGGGTGAGAAGACTTCAAACTGATAAAAAGTTTGAGTATGAACTGTTCATTTACTGTACGTATAGTTGTGGGAGCTCATTGGAAAAGAGATATCTCAGAACACAGGGTATAAATATATATATATGTAAAACAAATGGCAGAATTTTACTGTTGTTATATTTTTTTTATATAGACATGGCCACTACACAGTCAAGGGTCTTAACATTTTACTACCATTTATCAAAACAAACACAAGCAACACTGTACAACACAATACATTTTTAACTGCCTCTTTCCCAAAACTTCTACGTATTTTTCTTCTTACTTATATGAAACTTGGAGGGGAGAAAATGCAACTACAATTGAGTCTAAAATATTTCCTTTTGTAAATTTCTGTAAACTAAAGGCACAAGCTACAACATAACACATTTTAAGCCAGGTTGAAAAGTAATTTGGATTCTCTTTCACAACGAGATTTCCCTTAGCATTAGGTTCTATCTGATGGTAATTTTTCAGGTTTAAGAATTTCTCTTGTGGTCAGAATATTAAACCTCAATATCTTAGAAAGCAGATAAAACCTTAAAATTCCTTATCCTGGAAACAAAGAATTATCTGTCCAAGAAGCAACAGTACAGGGATCACACATAACCTTAATGCAGTCATATTAACCAGCCAAAGCTTAAGTGATTCTATGCGTCACTGAAAGACTAGTGGAAAAGTGGACAATGGGAGGACTTCTTTTGAACAGTAGTCCTATTCCACATACACTCCATGCCACACAAACTTCCTCTATTATGTTTGTTTGCCACTTTCTAAACTACAGCTGTGTCAGAGCGACTTTTTCCTGTTTCTTCCTTTCTCTTCTGTCTAAAAATAAAGTCATTAACCTGCAGGTGGTGGTGGAGCCTGCGCTGGTGTGACAGGCCCTGGTGCTGTCAGATGACCTGCTGCCCCTGTGATGTGACTGGCTGCCACACTATTGACAAGACGACAGCACGGACACGCTCAGCCACGACCATACTTTTTTCATCCTGCAATGCGCGCTGTGGACAAAACAAGGTTGTTTCTGTTGGCCGGCCTCATTTGACAGTATGAATTGAAAAGACTTTGGAAGTGTGTGAGTGTGTGAGTATGTGTGTGTGTGTGTGTGTGTGTGATACTTGCTCTGTAGCCAACTGTGAGTGAGTGAGAATGAGCTTGAGAGGATGTTGGAGGCTTTTAAGAGGTGTAGACATTCTAATGTGGCCAAAAAGTATGGGGTTTTCTATTCCCCAGAGGTTACTGGTGGAGCTTTGAGGAGGAGCACATAAGAATGGGGACAGGGGGAGAGGAAAATACGGATCATATGTTTCTGACAGATTTCATCAAGTCAAAACACATTGTGAGCCACCACCGCAGTGCAACACACAAAACAAAAGGCAATGGGCATCACTGTCTATGCATCTAAGGGGCATACAAAGAGCAGGTGTGCCTGTGTACTCTTGTGGGTAGGGTTAAGTGGGCGGACGCTGCTTGTGTGTATGTGTTGTGTGTTGTGTGTGCGTATGTTTTGTGTGCATACTTGGACTAGCCTCCACCTGAATGGCCTGAGGCGGTGGTACCAGGGCTGTTAGAAGACAAACAGAGACACAGGAAGCACAAGCAGGAGCCCTGAGGACAGCTCACACACACTGCTGCATACCTGCCCTTAAAAACACACTAGCTGTCAGAGGCATAGACAGGAGAACAGACCGGACCAGGAGATCAGTGTCAGACAAGCCTGCACTGCAGAGCCAAAACATGTTTGAAAAATGAAAATGGAATAATTATACTGAAGATAGGAAGTCAAATGCAAAAATGTTAAAGTTGTGCTCAATATTTTGAACATAAAAACAGCTCAAATAGAGGGAGGATTTTGTGTATTAACTTCAAAGGCAGACAGATCTTATACCAGATTCCCTTTCTGACACAACATGTGTCTACGTTTCAGTCCAGAACAACAGGTCTTGTATCTCCGTTCTTGTAGAGATAAACAGATTGATTTGGTATATAGTTTATACCTGACTGGGCAATGATCTAACTTTTCTTCTTATAAGTATTGCAAAGATTCATGACTCTCTACCAATTCCCATGTCTCCTGTGAGTTTAGGTATAAACACGACAAGCTTTGAGCCCACTTTCCTTCCTGTTGCTAAAAGCCAGACATAACCCTCCACCTCACTATAACTTCTGCTTCCTAAATCCACAAAATCTCACTTTAGGGCTCAAATACTTCATACCTGCTTACACACAAAAACACATCCACGTTCAGAATGTGTTTCCCTCTAGGCTTGGTGCTCTGTGCCAAGTCTGGCCTGGCATGGTCCACAGAGGGGTGTCCTAAGGCGAGGCCTGCCAAGTCAAAGAGTCTTTCATGTTCAGCCTGTAAGCTCAGGGTAGTAAAGCTTTAACAAACAGCGCAATACATACACACTGCTCTGTCTAAAACACACACACACCACGATACATACACACTGCTGTGTCTAAAACACACACACCACGATACATACACACTGCTCTGTCTAAAACGCACACACTACGGCTATAAAGTGTTTAAGTGCTCCAAACCGCACTTCACATATTCACATATAGTTCAATGATGTAAACAGTGAATTCCTGAATGCAGCCAGAGCCATTACTGCTCATTTTAACATAAAAGAAAAGCTTGATCAATCCCTCTAGACAGCTGAATTTTGTGGGTGTTTATCTGGCTTCTGAAAAACTAAAATACATCCACACATCATTAAAAAGCAGAACAGCAAGCCAAAAATAGACTGATCTTATCATAGTCTCAACTGTAGGATCAAATTAGAATCAATTACTATAGCGGACAATGGAACGTTTATGTAGAAATATTAGCCGGTCTCCAATAATTGCAATAGCCAGCATCTGTGCCTTTTCAGTATCAATTAAAGTGATCACACAAACAAAAGGCACCCGCCACACAAGAACTTGCGCTGTGGCCCATATGCCTGAACTCACCCTGGCAATAGAAAAAAAAACAATATCGCTACCACAGAACCTCAACCCCCTCCACTCACAGACTGGCCACATACTGCCCAGCCCCCCAGATCTGCTCAGCCCGACACATATCCACCGTGTATACACTTATGAAAGCACGGCAGAGGGAGGGAGCGGGAGAGAGGTTTGGAGAAAGGTGGCACGGTGCCAATAAGGAGCCTGCTAAATACCTTTGTCTTCACTATAAACATGGACAAACAGGAGAGGCAAGCCACTACAAGAAGACTAAAGGAAATATTCTTCCAGTGCTCAAGTGTTGCAAAGAAAAACAAGGAAAGGTGGTTAGCATAATGACCTCAATATTGATTGGGAGCCCAGGTTACACACTAAAGGCCGGAGTGGGAGATTGTGCTCGATTTGAGCGGCTACAATAGTCTAATAATTCATTCTTAGCAAAAAAAGATATGAATGCCTCTATTTAAGCAGTAATGCAATATGTTACAGTCAAAATAACAAAATTCTTCAACTACACTTGTGCCGCGATCACTTAAAAATAATAATAATAATAATAAAATACGCAAAACATTCAGCTATTTTTGTCTTATCACATTTGAACTTTTGGTATGGTTAGCATTTAATATAAGTGTATGCTCTTAAGTAAATCACTTTTGGTATGAGTAACATTTAATGAAAGTTTATGCTCTTAAGTAAAACACTTTCAGCGTACATTGTGGTTTGTGTGAGAAACTGTCATCTGCTCTTTTTTTCTGGGCCATCCATAATCTGGAGACAAGCGCTGGTGTCCCTATGCATATCTTAAATTGTTTATCATGCAAATGATGGCACACAGGCTTCTCTGCCCTCTTGTAACGGCCCTCAGCTCCAGACTGCAGCCTCTAGCCCAGCTGCAGCTACAAGGCTACCAGACGCAAGGAAGCTATTCCTAAAGAAGAAAACCATGAACAAATACCCTACAGACCAACAAATTTATTATCTTCACATTTAACCAGCTCTCACTAAAAATATATGGACATATCCCATATAAAAGGATGCATTTGTTAAGTGCATGCTGTTCTTTGTATATAGTGCAGAGATTATGGCTGCAAGATTAATCGCAATAACTAATGAATGGATGCAATTAGCAAATTGCAAAGACTATATTTGAAGTGCCATCGTTTCAACAATAACAAAATATCCTGTCTCATTCTGCATAAGAACTGCTAACTCTGTAGTTTAGATCTGCATAAACATGTTCTGAAATGTGATTCTTGTGTTAGTTTGCCAGTTCACTTCTTGCCAATTGTTCTGGATGCGTTTAAAATATGAACTTTGAATTTATTACAATCACAATGCTTGTCAAAAAATAAATAAATAAATAAATCAAATTAGAGATGTTTTTGGACTATTTTCGAAAAAAATGTTTTGGAGTACCTATGCTGAAATGTGATCAAAACTGGAAACTTTATTATTTAAATAGATTTTAGACAAGCACACACAATTATAAGGTTGAATAAAAATAGCTGTATTTACCCAAATCGCAAAATGAAAACGTAATGAAAAATGATTTGGAACATATTGGGAGCTTAAATCATCACTGTTCATTTAGTTTAGTGATATGAATTGTGTGTTAGCTGATACTGCAATAATGATAAATGTGTAATACAAGTAGCATCCCTAATGTGTATTAAGATGCATGTTGTCAGTGTCATCCTTGTACGGAGCGGGTGAGAGAACATGGCAGCAAACATATGGGCACTGGGGTGGCGTCCTGGCACCGCTACTCTCCATCCATCAATCTTGGCATAGAAAAAAAGAAAGTGGGGGTGGGGGTGGTAATAGCTTTTTTGCATTTGACTGATTTGATCTATGTTGTAGCTGCATCTTATTTCTCCACAACTTGCTAATGCTAACAGTTCTGTTTATCTGCGCATATGACTGAAAAGGTTTTTATTCTCCACTCTTGTTTTAATGTTTTAATATTGTTTTGATTTGTGTGATTTCAATGTCTTTCTTATTCTGCAAAGCACTTTGAATTACCTTGTGTACGAATTGTGCTATACAAATAAACTTGCCTTGCCTTGCCTAATCCTATACAGAATCAATTTATTCATAAGCAAAATGTAGCCATCTAGAAACACAGTCTAGAAACAAGTCTATAAATAACGGTCTTCTAACAATGCTGCTGACCTTATGATATCATGTGAACTGGTGATGATCTAAATGAGCTTGTTCAAACATCTGACAAGGCCGAGAGGCAAAATCCATGTGTGTGTGAGGTCCAAGCAGTGTAAAATGAACTCATGAAAAGTGGTCATTCTGTAACAGGACATAAGCAAAACTCAGGGTCGGCCATCTTTAAAATGCCTGACGAATACAGTACAGAAGAGCATATTATTCTCACACTCAGCTGGAAATTGCCTCAAATGAATTCAGAACGACCCGAACAATAACAGCTATTTGCCACATGATATTGGCTCCAGCTAGAATTAATAAACACTAAAATGGTGCTTTGTAAATCCGGTCATAAGGGAAGAGAGCTTGTTTGCGCTACAGTGTCATTAAGCCCCAGTGGACGGCCGACAAGCACAGCAGCTCTTTACCAAGACCTTAATTACTCAAATCAAAGTAAAACACTGACAATTAGTGACTCCACAAATAAACGCCGCTTTCTTGACTGCTTGGCGTAATTACATTCTTTTCAATCTCTTTTTAATTTTAGCATCGGAGTGAGTGTTCGTAGGCACATATTTGCGGGAGCTGGAGATATGACAGTGTAATAAGCCAGGGAGGGATAGAGATATAGAGGGCCTCACTACCACATGACAGAGACAGTCCAGGCCACAGGATCGGAGCACATCTGTGAGGCAGCACCAAAACCAGCTATTTCGTTGCTCCTCTCTCATAATCTCTCTTTGTTTGGCTTTTTCCATGTCTGCAAATGTTTCCTTTTCTCACAATCATTTTCAGGGTGGTTATTCTTCATGTGGTTAAGTATGGCTAGTTCTAAATTCACAATGTATTACCAAACACTTATGTGAAAGTTACTACCACTATTTCCTGAAGCTGGGTTTCTTTTTATTGTTTACCTGTTATATTTTCTTGCTTGGGGATTATTCCTGGCAATGGTGCAGATAAACATTCCTCATCGTGTGGTGACACTTGAACCGCTACCTCCACGGGATGGTACGGCCTCCTCGGGTGCAGCTGTGTCCGTGAGTGGGACGAGGACGTGGACATGGGCGAGGCGAGGGGGGGGAAGAGAGGGTGGCCTGTCCAGTGGTTTGTCTGCACACAGGCTTCCGTGGCACTGCCGTCTCTTATGTTCAATGAACAACAGGATGTCTGACAGGGGGAAGCGGGAGTGACACTGGCCACACGTGAGCAGGTCCTGGTCCCCTTTGAGAGGTCCCCCCTGAGCCACACCAAGCCTCGAGGAGTCCTGCGAGTCTTCATCCGGTGGGACGCCTGATAGTGGTTCAGCTATGTGCATGAAAACAAAGCAGAAGTGAGAAAGACCTTGTGGAATAATGTGTCAATCAAATATATCAAAAAGGAAATAAGGTCAAACATTGTAAAAGTGCATAAGAACTTTTAGCAAACTTCGATAAGGACTATCACAATGAGCTCGCAGGCAGCAGTCAAACGATTAAGTTGCTTGACCCTCTTTATTGTGCTGCCAATCTAGCTTTTTTAATGAACCTAACACCTCTGAGAATCAAAAAATAGATTCTAATTTGAGTTCAAGATGATTGGACCCCATTTCGTTAAAAGTGCTGGGATCTTATGAACCAAGGTTAGACATTGAGGGGTTGGATGTGGAGTAGGTCCCTGAAGTACGCAGGAGGAAAGAGGAGAGGGAGTCTTTAGAGAAGGAATCTAGCTCTGGTGTAAACGGTATTGAGCAGCCGACTGGGATGCGGAGATAAGATGTGATGTATTCCCGCAGTCAGTTGGAGCTTTCATTCCGTATTGGGTCAGACGAGAAGTTTAGTGAGGGATGTGCCACAGAGACCCTTTTCAACAGCATTAAAAATGAGGGAATTTGCTCCTATTTTACTCCTACTTATCTCGAACGAGCTTTGACTCAGAATGTGTCTGAAAGTAAGTTATGTGGAAAATAGTTCTTTAAAGTAATCAGACTAATAAATAAATACATGTTAAGACATAATGTGAGTTTTCCATCGCTACTGTTAAATAGATACAAATAATTTTAATAATCTGGATGGATAAATCACTGAATTAACTGGACCGCACACTTTTGGTCCCACATTTACTCCTGCTAATTTCATGACTGTTAGTTGTGTTTTAATTATTCACAAGAAAGTTATGATTGTATACAAAATACATTAAAAGTACAAAATAAATCATGCTTAAAACATGAAATGATGAACTTTTCATAAAGGCCTATTTCAAGTCCAAATAAACTTCCATTTTATACTGAACATTATGGAGACATAAACATACAATTGTTGTTAGTTTTAAAACGATCCTGTCTGTGCTTGGTTATCAGCATCTGTGGATCAAGTTCAAGTTCGTAAGTGTCCTATATAGAGTGTAATCACAGTGCGCCCCCTACTGGCTACACTCGCTCTGACGCGTGCACTACTACACATGTAGATACAAGCAGGAGCACAAATGGCACAAACAGCGGCGGTATTAGGAGTGAATCAAAAACAATACAGTAACACACGAATAAAACAAAAAATAACAGGATAGCGAATAATTAAATATTAACTTTGGCAAGATCCTCACTCCACGTGCGTTCTCCAAACACAAACAGTTAAACTACACGCCAGGAATTTAGGAGTCATTTGCAAACGCGTAAAACCAAAGGATTTTCTGTTCGCTCTGACAAGAAAACAGAACCATCTCTATAATTAAGTTGATAAAATAAACCACCAATGCATTATCTGAGTAAATTAAAGGATGAAACGAAATAGTAGGCTAAAGAAGATCTGATGTTGTTGACACATAAAAACACTTGGTATCTAAAGCCTATCAAGCTTATTAATTGTAAGGACATAAAAGTAAAGGAGAAGAGAGCGCCCTAAAAGGTTACCTCACTGAAGTCTAAAGTTTAAGAGCAACTATAGCATGCATATAGGTAAAGAAGGTCTCTGGCCATAAAGGGAGTAGTAGTCTCTGCCAATTAACGGAGAGAACCTTGAAGGAGCCTGCTTCAAAACACACAATTAGATGTCCTCCTTTACTGAAATGTTTCTCTGTAATCGTTTGGTGTAGTAATAAGACTATTAGAAGTTAAAAAGTTGCCCGTTCACGAGGAAAGAGGATAGTAGCAGTGCTGGTTGTAAGCAGCAAAATTCATGTGTGTCCACTTACGCGAAAACTCCCGTGTGCTCAAGTGCTGGGGTTTGCCTTGCTTGCGGCGAGACATGTTTGTATAGCGCTGGCTTTTGAGCTAAGTTCACATTGGGAAATCCGTTCCTACAAGGTAAGACTCCAATTGAAATATCTTCATTGATGCGGGTGACATCCAAAAGGTGTTGAAAAAGAGAAAGGGAAAACCAAGGAAGTGTGGATCAGGCAGCGGGTGAGGCGCGCGTCTCTGTCCGTGCGGAGCTCCTCATGACTTTTTCGCAAAGAGGGAGAGAGTGATGAGGGGGTATATGGTAAAACCCCCTCAAAGAGCTGCAAGTTCAAGTGCGGACGTGACGTTCTTGCGAACTTGAACGACAGCAGACTGACGGACTGAGAGACAGAAAAACATGGGCAGGGCGAGAGCGGCCAGTGGGAGGGGGACGAGCCGTAAATAAAAGCCAATGGACACTCATTATGGACTACCTATGGAAGGCAGAGGGGAAAAACAGCACAGAGACCCCGAAGACACCAATGGACAGAGGGGAGCAGGAGGCGGGGCCAAGGGAGAGAGAGAGAGGTAGAGGGAGAGTGGATGAGAGAGATGTAGAGAGAGAGACCAAGGATCCCACAGCAGCAGCATGCTTCATTCATACAGTGCCATTGTTATGCATACCGTACGCATATAAAGCAATCATCTCCGGCTTTCACTGTGCACTTTAATAACAGCACAAACACCATTTTACCCTGCTGTAACTACTGCACAACATGTTTAGGCTATAACTTAAGTCAGTAAATGGAGAAACTCTTGAGCAGTCTGTGTGTGGGATGGCATGCTTATTTTATTTACCTGAAGTCTCCAAGCTCTCCAAGCACTTGCAATGTGTCTCAGTCCACTGGATGCAGATATAAACTAATAAAAGGCACGTCATATTTTAAAAGTAACCAGCTTTTCCCAGCGATAATGACTTTGCATCAATGACAAAACTGGGTTAAATGAGTTTAGTTTAATACAGTTCACCCATTGCCTCATGTAGCTCATCTTCAGAGTATTTAATCAATACTGTAGCGCCATCTAGTGCTTAAATACAACACTGACTAATAGCCCTATTAATGACGTGATAACTGTCTCAGAATTAAAGCGGGTGGGTAGAGATTTGTAAGAAGTTTTAAACTGTGGGATATATTAAGGTTTCAGTAAGAACAGCTGTCTATAATGAACATTTATAAAACAAACTGTTATATCTTTGTATGCAGTCCTCAAGTCACAAATCACTCAGATAGTATTATTATTGAAAAACCTGAATAAGCCAGCCGAAATTATAGGGTTATGAAGATGCACAGGTTACAAATTGCACAAAAATAATGCAGTAAGATTATTATTAAAACAACAAACACAGAAAAGAACAAACGGATCAAGGTTGAATTAGAAATGTGCTTCAGGCTTAGTAGAGCTAAGATAACAATGTCCTGTTTATGTTAATTCATGCGTGTAATAATGTAACAAACCTATGTGCACCTCTATTACGTAATAACAGTATGTTCGTTTTGATCCCTGAGCCCACAGCGCCATCATGAGGTCAAGACGCATGAGTGAGTAGAAGGGCTGGGCAGCGCGCTACATGAGCACAACACAAACCCTCCAAATATCGGATGCTGAGAATCCGTTTAGCGTTTGGTGAGTCGTGTTTAAAGGCTATTTCAGTTTTCAATAAGCTTTGTGACAGAAATGTGTAGGCCTTGTTTGTGTGGAGTGATGGAGATGCAGAAGGAAGCAGGAGATGCTTCGCCTGCGAGACAAGCGCTACTTAGCCTATCCTGAGCCTATCATAACGAGAGCGAGGCTTGGTTTTTGGATTCTATAAGTCCCCATTTGTGATTTAGCTTTTTATAGGCTTATGTGCAGGTTCATAAAATAGCTTTATTCACTGTAGGCAAATGTCTCTCGTCACAAGCGAAGTCCACAGGAGCACAGAAACGTTTATTTGTTAATGTATCGTTCTGCGTAAAATCACGGGCGATCCTTAATATATATTGGTGATTTGATCGCCAGTGCTATTGACTGGAACTGTTGTCATGCTTTAGTACATTCTGGATAACCATTTATTGGAGACATGGCCTAACCAGTCTAATTTTCATTCCGTTATTGGCCCGATGCAATACAGTCTACTGCGCCTCGCACGATTCATGTGCTGTCATTGGTCCACGAGTACTCCCAAGTGAGAGACCCGTGCTAAGTCACCCGCAAACAGAAAATATAGGCCAGTAAGACAGGGAAGGGTTAACCACTTGATCCAAATGTAAAAAGGGAGGACGAAGTGTCTGGTCTAATCATTATGATCTAATACAGGAAAGCCAGTATAACCAACCAAACCCAAGCGCCAATGGCTCCACCAGAGCGTGAGTCAGCAAGGCCCTGTTACATACTGCTGTGTGTCTGCTGCCGGTGATGGAGAACAGGCTGTTGTTTTTCTCAAAGAAGCTCTTGTATGGGACTTTTGTGCTTCATAATTCTGACAACTGCATGGGAATCATATGAGCATACTAACAAGGACAGCCAATGGATTATCACAAGAGACACATGCTTTTGTTCTGTTTGTGTGCTCAGCCTTATAAACAAGTATATAGTGTCTTTATGTGCATTTTATGTTGTGAATGGTGTGTGTAAAAGTGTTTGACTTGTGCTGTCTTCCTCCAGACCATCCAATCAAATTAACCTCCTAATTCATTTAGATTGGTATCTTTGCCTTTCAGTGTGTGTCCCATTGCCTTCATGCCAGTTGGATTTTATTAGTTTTTCCAGTAAACGCTTTTCAGTAATTAAATTTGATTAATGTGACTCCAAGATTATTGGTCATATGTATATATTTTCCATCTTGCCAGTCTGTCTTAGGGTTAGGAAGTCGTAGCAGTTCATGTGACACTATCGGATGTTAAAGTGGTTTTTGTTTGGAGCAATGCAGTGGACTGATTTCATTGCAGTGTTAAAGTTGCTGTTCGTTTATAGCAGGATGCACTTAGGACGGTGATCTGAGGCAGAGATGAGTCTGACTTCCTGGTTCCTGGTGAGCGGAGGGGGGACACGGCATCGTCTCCCCAGAGAGATGATATTTGTGGGACGGGATGACTGCGAACTTATGCTGCAGGTAAAAGAAATATCTGACTCTTTGAATGATGATGGCAAATTACACATTATTTGTGTGTGCTTTAGTCTCGCAGTGTGGACAAACAGCATGCAGTCATCAACTATGAGCCTAATTCAGATGAGCATAAAGTGAAAGATTTGGGCAGTTTAAATGGGGTGAGTACTATCACATTTTCCTACATGACTGCTTACGAAGTACAAATTGCTTTCTGAAGAGATACAATTGTCTGTTTGTTTTTCAGACTTTTGTCAATGATGTCAGAATACAGGAGCAAATCTATGTGACCTTAAAAATTGACGATAAGTTGCGATTTGGATATGATATCCTTTCAATATACTGTTGTTTTCTTTCTGTCAGTGGTACACAGTATGTATGGATAGAAAGTAAATTTTACCTGAAGAGCTCTGAATGTGTATTGTGCTTGGCCTTGTACATCAGTTTGGAAATTAACCTGCCTCACATACCAACCTTTCACACTGTGGTCCGAGGAGAGCTGCTAATTCCTGAGGAGGCTTTGAAGGTACAGCTCCTGACCAGTGTTTCTATGTGCAATGTTTTCATTAAATTCTATATTTGATACTCTTATCTCTGCTTGTCAGCATGAGAAGTTGAGTAGCCAATTACAGCTTGGCCAAAAGAGGCTATCAGGAGTACAAGTACCACAAGCCCCAAAGTCTGAAGTGAAGGCAACAGCTCCAGTGTGTGAAGGGGCCACAGCAAGGGCCCCTGAGACCAACAAAGTTGAAGACAAAACAGGTGAACAAAGATAAACTATTATGATAATAATGTGTCCACTGAAAACATGTATGTTTAAATGTTTTAGCAACGGAGATAGCAGTGTTGCATAGGGGCACCCCCCTCTATGGGCAGCCAGCCTGGTGGGGAGATGGAGACTCTGATGAGCAACACTCTGCTCGGCCAGAGGAGAAAAACTCAGACAGGAAACGGGACAAGGCTGAAACAGGTCTACACTCACTCATAGAAACTGCACATAGATTGGCCCAGTCACTAGTGAAAGTACTTTATTGTGCTGGATGTAAGTCTGGAAAGACTGCAACATTTGCATCAACAAAAACGTCACTGGAGAAATACTATGTTTGTATGGTTTTAAAGATAAGATACATACAGTTGTTTTCTGTTTGTTTTTACAGACACAAGGAAATGCACAGACAACCAAAAGTCTGCCCTGGCAACATCTAGCCAGGATCCTAGTTATTTTGAGATCCCTACAAAAGATCCATCTACAGATAGTAGAGCATTAGGTGAGACAGGTCAAAACACAGATGCCAGTTCTTCAGCAGAGCCCATGCTCGGCCACGCCTCCTTCACTATTGAGTTTGACCCAGGAGCGGCCGGTAAAGTGACAGTTAAAGACAGAGTAGCAAAAGGAGGCCAAGACACCAGAGCACGCCCCAAAAGACCTGTCGGCGAGGACCTCAGCCCACTGCAGACCGCCATGGTGGCAGCTGAAGTCAAAGTTGCAGATTGGCTGGCCCAAAATGAACTGCCATTGGCTCTCAAAGACACTGCTGCTACAGAGGAGGATGGAGAAAGTGCAAAAAGTGATGTCCCTGTGCATTTGAGGAGTATTCAAGGTCTATGCTTGTGACATTAATATCAATGTGGGCTTAGCTTCTGTTGAGTTAAATTTAATGTTATTCATTTTTTCTGTTCAGGCAGTAAACATGAAGACGGCACACAGAGTGACACTGAGAACACTCTTGGAGAACAGCGCAGGGCCGTAGCACTAGAAGAGCGCTCGTGGGGGCTGTGGGGAGGACCAGGGCTGAAGTTTCGAGAAGGTCGGGCCAATGTACCAGAGGGGCTGTTTGCAGAAGAAGACAGCCCTGCACGCCGCAGAAAAACTCCAAACTCTAAAGCTGTAAGTGGATTAGTGGAGAGGCGGCATGGCTCTGCACCCCACCAACAAAGTGGACGTGATGAGTGCTATCGCCCGGGGGATGACTATAGTGACAGAGGGACCTATACCATTGAGATGGAAAATGGAGAGCATGAAGAGGAAGAGGCTAGAAAAAGGACTTATAAGGTGTGATGATATATCTAGTCACAGCTAAATATAAAAAAAACGTACAACAAATTGTCCGTTTAGTAATTAAGGTATAGTTAGGAATTTTTTGGTCAAGGTATCCCTTTGTCTTGCAAACCTCCATGACTATATTTGTAAATATAAAGTATATATATTTATATTTCAGTTAGCTCCATTTTCACAGACAAATGCTGATTTCTTTGTGTTGGTGGCACAGATGTTTAGTGCAGAAGAACAGGAGTCTGTGTGCCTGTCCAGATTAGGAGGCTCTGATCAGAGAGAACGCAGTAACTCTCAGCGGGCAGGTCCTGGAGAGAAGAGACGGGAAGGACGCATGGAGTCAGAGGTGCATAAATGAAAGTTTAATCAGATTAAGCCACGTCTAATATTATTGCATCTTCTGACATTATATTTACAGGTGTTGTCTGAGGATCTGATTGTTGGTGGGCCTCGCTGGGTCTCTCAGTGGGCTACATTAGCTGCGACTCATGTTCGAACTGACCCCGAGGGATCAGGAGGAGACACTCATGTAATGGTGTCAGAGGAGAGAGGTAGCCACATATATTACTTGTTTCTTTATTCATATCTTCATAAATGCTTTTACAAAACTGCAGAATACATTATACCTGTTTATCTGGTCATTCTAGCTGAAATTTGTGAGTCAGGACACTCATACTCATCAACTGGCTACACAGAGCGCAAAGGAGGACTTTACCACAGCCACCTGTGGAGGACGTTGTTTTGGGAAGGCGGAGTCCGGGATCTGGTGTGCGGATGGATATGGGGGAGAAACAGGACACTGAGCTCCAGGAAAAGGAGAGCCAGGAGGAGAAGGCAGGTCGTGGTAAGGCTCGGAGTGGCCACAGCTCCGGAGGTGTGGGCAGTCATGGAGGAAGTCCCTGCCGGTCCTCACCTGCAAAGTCCCAGGACAGCGGAAGTGGGAGATCAGGACAGACTGGTGGCTTGGCCAGGCAACCCCCCCGTCCACTCAGTAGTGGTGAAAAGAGAATGGAGGAGTCACGAAGAAGGAAGAAGGAAGATGAGAAGGCAAAAGAGAATGGTGGGAAGCCATTATTAAGACAGGAGAGTTTCACAGTGGAAAGGCCCAGCTCCAGTGTTCCTATTGAACTCATACCGCGCATTGACAGCTGCACAAGTACTAGAAATAGTAAAGACACAGGTGTTGACAGTGCCACATTGCAAAAGGACTCTGAAGCTGTGGCAGCATTTTTAGAAACCACTGTCTCAGACCAGGGAGATCCTCCAAGCCAGTCTATCGAAGGCTCCATGTCGCCAGAGTCAGACGTGGATACCACCAGCACAGTGAGTCAGGCTGAAGGAGCCAGGAGGGTGGTGCAGAAGAGGCGTGCTCTGGTGGGACAGGTGAAGGAAAAAACTGTAGTGTGTCCATCAGGCAAAGGCCCCACAGCCAAAGGCCCCACAGCCAAAGGCCCCACAGCCAATCGAGACACAGCAGAGAGGAGAAAGAACAAAACATCTGCTCCACAGCAGTCCAGTCGCCCATGGACCTCTTTAGACCTCACTGATGATGATGTCAACAGCAACTCACTTTTGTTTGACTCTCAGCCCATTTTCACTCAGGAGTCTCGAAGCTCCCACTCCAGAGCACCGCCTGGAGGCTCGACTGTGGGAGCTAGCACCAAAAGCTGTTCTAGTAGATCCAAAACTGCCCAGGGACCTGCTAGTGCAGTCAATAAAACCAGCAGTGTCCCCAAGCCCCGACCCACCAGAGCATCTCTGTTGAGACGTGCGCGGCTGGGGGACTCTTCGGACACTGAACCGGCTGACATGGACAGGATGTCTGTAGCCTCGGAAGCATCTACTGCCAGCTCCACATCCCGAACGGGAATGGCAAAGAGAGGGATGTCCAGGATAGAGGCCTTAGCCCAACCAAGGAGACCCAGGGTGGCGTCCCCATCTGCTCAGAGTGACTCTGAGGCTACTGTCACCAAAAACAGACCCGGAGCCCGCAGTGCTGCAGGAGACTATGCATTAAGACAGGGACTAAGGGCAGGCAATGTAACACAAGTGTCTGGACCAAGAGCTAGAGCAAACAGTGCTTCTAAACTTCCAGACAAGACCAAAGGCACTCCTTCATATGGTCATGTCACACCATCATGTAAGTATTACTAACCTATTATGTGAACTGCCAACATGGATGTATCAGCCAACAATTACCTCTTCACAATTTGCTCTTTCCTGTCTTTAGCTGGCACTCGTTGGCGGCGAATCCCAGCTGAGTATGCGTCAACATCGGAGGATGAATATGGCTCAAATCGGCACTTTTCTCGAAAGGGACAGACTCAACCTGTTGCTTCAACACGAGTGGCCCAGCTCAGTGGGTCAGCTCCTCCCACTCCAGGCCTGTCTGCTCTAAAGCAGCAGTCCAGAGAGCAGGATGAGTACATGAGAGACTGGACAGCTCATAGCGAGGAAATAGCCAGGTACATGCAAAATGTGTTTTTTTTTAACCAACCACCCAAAGGGTTGGTATTGACTTCTGTTTTTGCCAGAATTAGCCAGGATTTAGCCAAAGATCTGGCAATGCTAGCCAGAGAGATCCACGATGTGGCAGGAGAGATTGACTCCGTCAGCCCTGCTGCCACTGACCCAGGGGCTAGAGTAAGTTAAACACAATGATACTCTGAAATTAATCATCACTAATACATAATGTGTGATATTTGTCTCTAGCTGGATGAACGTGTATTTGAGGACTCTGTAGAGCCTGAAGGTGCCCAGGCACAGTCTAATGGTCGTTCTGTGGTGCTCAGATCTAAAGAGGGCAGCTCACGCTCCATTCGCCGCCAAACATGGAACAGAGAAGATGTAGGTATCTGCTCATTATTACGTTGTTGAGAGAGGGTCACTGTGGACAGAATTCAAAGGCAAATGGAAGCCCCATGAGTTTTTATTAGACCATTGTGACTGTTTATTTAATTCAATAATTTAATCAGATATCTTTGAACATTAACTAGAATAGGTAAATTGGTTTCAATGAGTTTAATATTTAATATTCAAGAATTTTATATAAAGAAAAAACTGAAGTCCAACTGACTGAAGGGCTAGACAAAATCAACATCTCAGAAGGTCTATTATCTAGTTTCAATGAAATGTTTCTGCATTTGTATTTGTTTCTTTAGGCAATACTAGATAGTTTAATGCTGACATCAGTAACTCAACTATCTACCAGAATACGCCAGTGTGTGGACAAGACAACTTGCAAAATCAGGTAGGTCATACGCAGCTTTGTAACTGTGTATGTCTGTGTATTACTGATTGTGATTCTTATTTCATAAATCAGTTCATGAATGTCTTTTTCATGTCATTTTTTTCATCTATTTTCATAACAATGTGATATCCAGGATTCTCTTCAAAGACAAAGAACGAAAATGGGATGAGATTGAGAGCAAAGTACAAGCTGAGCATGACTCTTTACTCCTGAAGAGCTCTAACAAGGTAATGAACTTAAATGATAAATTTCCTTTACTATGACACATTTATAACACTTCTGTCTCCCAGAGAATCTTCAGTTTCTCTGTACTGTACTTGAAATGCCATACTCACTGAGTTAAAGTTCTCCAGCAGCCTTGATAATCAAGATACTTGTCATTTAAATTAATGTTTCCTTTTCATATTGAGATAAAGGATATATATGGAAAACTACATAGTAGATATTACTTATTGTGATAATAGCTAACATGCACAAATCTGCTGTCCCTTTAAACAGCAAAGTAGTAACTTTGGCTTCTTATTCAATCTGGCCTAAGATAACCTCACAGGAGATATGTCTGTTAACTACACATTCACAGGCCTCATAAAGCATTTGTGAGGTATAGTGACCCTGCTCCAGCTCCCTCTACAGTAACACAGAGGAGCTTTCATTCACTTAATCATGTCCTCTGCCAGACTTAACTTTTTATGTATGTCCTTTTTATAGGAGATTTCAAATGTCATTCAAGACCTAAAGAGAGTTGAGAGGCAGCTACTTGGTATGAAAATTAAGTAACAAAATCAATTTAACAAGTCTGTGCTACACTCTTTTATATTTTTTGTTTCATGTTTGCAGTCATTGATATGATGGTAGATCCTGATGGCACACTGGATGCCTTGACCAGTCTGGGATTGCCTAGTCCCCTGTGTGAGCCAAAGGCCAGTCCTGACATTCAACAGGGGGCAGTAGAGAGTCAAAAAGAGACACTTACCTCTAGCGCACTTTCAGGAGCTGAACTCACAGGCTCTCCGGTCAGGCAGAGACAGGGGAGCAGGACACTGGGTTTCAAGCTGGCTTTGAGTCCTTTACATGAAATCAAAAGTTGTTAGTTATTTGAAGTTGAAACTATGGTACCCGAAGGAGAATAATGGTGGAGATACCATTTGCAACGGGATCTTTTTTTAAAATTTGTCATAGTAAAGTCTTTGGATAACTGAAATTGCGCATTTCTGTGTAGTTTTGGTGAATGAAAAAGCAAACCCGTAATACAACATAAACTTTTGTTTAGTAAAAGCACATTGTTACTCATTTACCTTATTAATTGTTCTCAGCAATCATACTACTCTTTTTCCTGCCAGCATATTTGATCTTGTCTACTCAAATAACTTCCTTAGACATGACAGACAGCAAATATAAAAGTGCAATGGTCTAACCAGGAAACTGTCTATAATATCTTGATGATAAGATTTCAATCAGTATGTCAAAGAAAAAAACTAATAATATCATGCAAATTATGACTTATGTGTAGCTCCTTAACTCTTCCAAACATGTTCTGTCACAAGTGCCCAATAGCAAACAGTCCTTAAGAAACACAAGTGATGCAAAGTGTGTGTGGCCATAGGCTAAATGTTTTATTAGAACGTTTATGATAATTACTAAAAATAATTTCCAAGTCAAATTCTTCATACTTTGTGAATATGTTGCTGTCTTTGACAAACGACTAACAGGGTTAGGTAAATGTGTGGGCTACAGCACCACATCACGAGGCAGACACTAGCCTCTCTGCCTCTAGAGATCTTTATTATTTATTCTTTTAATGCAAATCAAGGACGTTTTCCCCTGTCTTGCCTCATACCAATGTTTACATATGAATGTACCCCAATTTTCCTCTACATTTTAGCCAAAATATCTTTAATAAAGAAATGCTCATTTGTTCAGCAGCCACTATATGTATTTATACCTGTATTTTTTTTAAGATTCATTTGTTGTTGTTTTTTTTCATTTGCACAATGTTAAGTTTAATGTTGATCTTGCAATACTGTGTATTGTATGTTTCCTTTTGAATAAAAGTGCATGACTATTATTATGTGCTCTTCATTTAAGATCGAGAGATTTTCTAAAATGCATATTGACTGAATACAGTACCCCTGTATCCTGTTAGGCCTCAGTTCTATACAATGGCTAAGACACAGGATACATTAGATTTTACAGGCTGCACTGTGAAAGCCAATGCATAACTAATTGGCTTCAGTTCGTCTGCTCCACGTCCTTAACAATGCTCTTACCGTGAACTACTCTACTCCCCTTTATTTTAGTTTTATTATGTTAGCATTCTTGTTGCTACAATTACTAGTGTGTTTTCAGTATCCAAACATCCCACTTGTCAACATTAGGCCAAACCAGAACTTATTCAGGGGCTTAAAGTGAATAAAGTCTGGTATGAGTCCAATGGCAGGTGGCGCAGCATGGGCACTGTGCAGTCTTCAGCATTATTTGAGAATGTAGCAGCAGTGCGGTGCAGACTCAGATGTATGAGGCCAGTGTGGCACAGGCTGTGTTTACATACTGAGCAGCCCCTCACTGATGGACCACTGCTGCTTATGGGCATCAGGGAGTCAAGGAAAAAGTATGCTGTGTCAGCAGAATCCACTCAAGGCAGCAGGAGAAATAATGCACAATATCAGAAGAAATAATCCGACATTGGCTCTGCTGGTGGTTACTGAAAAAGCCATGAAGCTATGCGTATGGTTTGTTTTTGTTTGTTTATTGTTTCTATGTTCCAGCCATCTGTCACTGTAAAAAAGAAATGTTCCTGCCCACTTCCTTCATGTAGTTTTTTTTTTCCTTTCAAAAGTTTGAACAGTAAATATACAGACACTATATGAATGTAGCGTGTGCATGATTGATTAGAGGTGTTTGGATGTCAATGGTGATTATAGGCAATCTTATCCGTCAGTCTACAACAGGGCAGCTGTAGCTATAGAAGCAGCTCACCACCACTGAGGACAGAGGGGTGATAATATAATAATAATAATAATTATTATTATTATTAAAGAGGATATATTATGTAAAATAAACTTTCATGAACTTTATACCATGTTTTCTCTTATCATTACCTGTTGTATTTCAATTGATTGTTACACGTTTGGGTTTACCTACATTTGAGGCTTGAGTGCTCAGAAAAAGACTGTTTTAACCTGCCCCTCCAAGTGATGTAGGGTAAAGTATCACATACACAAAAGTGTGGCTGGAGTTTTTAACAAGCAGTTTATGGTTTTCTACTATTAAGCCATTTTAGATCAATAGTGCAATTTATAATGAATGGAATGTAAAATAAAGTTCTACATATTTAATTCTAAATATCTGAAAATCTAGATCTAGATTAAGTTCTCTTGTTGCTGGTGTCTTTAAGAACTTTGCCACAAGCATATGGTGACTTTCACGGCCAGTGCTAAAGGTTTCTTGAGGTGAACTCTGCCGCGGACACTGTGTCTCTGCCCATTTGTATTCAGGGTACAAGCTGCAACTTGTGAAAGGTGCAATGCAATACGTTTGTGAGAAACTGCATCTCTTAACACTTTTCCCAAATCTGATTATCGTTCTTCACTTCCTGTCTATAATGTGCCTCATGTTGTCTCCTGTTGCATCTCCTTGCCCTGTCTAAAAGCCCACTGCTGCAGACCACATGCCCCTCCTTAACTGGCTCAGGGAACTATTCGTGAGATGGATAAATGGCATGGATCCATAGTCAGAGACTGAAGGAGGCTGAGGCTGCAGGAGAAAATAACCAAGCCACAATCTTCATTCATTTGTATTAAATTACACTTACCATCAGAATATACCTGATCATCGATGGAGTTATTTGAAGATGCTAGATGCGGGTTGCAAGTGGAAGATTCCCCAGCAGCCCCTCTCTATGTGTGCCCAGTGAAAAGTTGCAGCTCCACCACCATCCAGCAACAGCGCTACTCTGCATCCATCTTCCTCAAGCACAAAGACAAACTGGAAAAGGTGAGCAAACAAGAATCACTACTTCAGTCTCAGAGAATGGCACCATGACTTACGGTGTGCAGACAAGAAGCAGACCACCTCTTACACAACGGCTGAATCAATAGCACATACTTCACATTAGTGATGCACAGTTGTAAAAGACAAAAGTTTGTTTAGTGTTTAGCTAGTCACAAATTGAACTCAAATCTTATTAAGGGTATCCAAAGATGTGTAATATTCTACATTTTGCACGTTTGAGTTTTGTTTGTTTTCAGTTGTTGTACAGCCTTAAAATTCATTAGATCAGAGTTCATTCATGTGATAATGCATTGGAAGTAAATTGGCATCACATATACAACTAAATGATTCCATGGTTTCAAGTTTTTTCACCCCTCAAAAAATTTGTCATCATAATTTACACATAAATATTGAAATACTACCAACAGGCTGTATCTCTTTTACAGATGAGTGGTGTGTAATCTTGTTTTTGTATAAGGGCATTTTCAAAAACAAAGGTTGAAACAGAATAAAATGACTTCATACACAGAGCCCCATGTTTTTTTTTTTAACTTTGCTTAATTGAATTCACTATTCTATTGGCTAAGAAGAAAAACATGAATTATTTATTATAAACCCATTCCTCTCCTTTCGATTTGGCTGTCAGTGGTGGAGCTATAGAGTGAATGCTTTTACTTCTCTATCCCTACGTGCTCAATCAATCCCTGCTCCTATTGGCATGTGGCCTAGCCTTTTCCCATGGCATACTTCCCAGTCAACCTTCACTCAGCACTTATCACCCCAACACCGGAGTGTGGCAGTGGTGTCCTGTGGATAAAAAGGCCTACTGTTGTATTTCAGGTGTGAAGGAGAAAGTCCCACCTGTCTATGCACCTATTTACCCACTATACCCTCACAGTGGTATGGAAAGAGAATCAGCATCAATCAATTAAAGAGATTCCTGACAGCAAAGCCCAGGCTGTGGCAAAAATACATCGTCCTAAATCTGAGTGTCGTCACTGTGGAGCTGTTCAAAAGTTTAACTGGGCTCTTGTGACATTTAAAAGTGCTGTAAACTTAGACACATGTCTCACTCAAACAGGGCCGTCCCAGCCTATAAGCAGACTAAGCAGCTGCTTAGGGTCCCGAGGCCAACAGAGGGCCCCCAAGATCCCATACATTTATATTGAAAACAATATAATATATTGTTTTATGGGACACAGGGCTTGTGTGTTTACAGCAGTCTAAATGTCTCTCTAAAACAATTACTTTTGTTTTATACCTATAGTAGCAAAATATCTCCTGCTGCCTGTATTTGTTTTTGAGCCGGGTATAGATGAGAGCAGCTATGTATTTACACCAGCGCAATGACCCTGGTGTAAATACATAGCTACAGTTGGACAACTGGAACACATTAAAATTCACCAGAAACAAAGAAAAAATGTCTAGAGTTTGAAAAATCTTGACCCCCTTATATGTTTGTCTGCTGTTCTTGTGACTATGTTGTAGTTGTGACATTCTGGATATTTTCAGTCTGATTTTTTTGTTCATATAAATACAAATACAACTGGTCAAAGTGGTGAGAGCAGAGTCATAATGTGTCAAATGTGAATCACCAATAGCTGAATCAGGAAGCCTCCGCGGTCGGGGCGCCCAGAGACAAATTCGGCTTAGGGCCCCCTGAAAGCTAGAGCCGGCCTGCACTCAAAGTCAGGGAGAAAAAAAGCGGATCAAAAGTTTATTCACCAGTGGATGGATGGCATTGGTTTGATTTATCAAATGCATCAGTTGATTAGTTAGGGCAGCTGTGCTAAAAACAATATATGTAAAATAATACAATAAAACTGCTTATGTTGTGATGCATATGATTTACTGTGCAAAATATGAAATCTGCTAAAAAATATGGCCGTCTGCAGCTATTGCTTGGCCAAGTGGGACCAGGAGGAGTGAAAGACTGCAGAGAGCTCTTTTCATTACATTACAACATACTGTTATTGATGGCCACTATACAGGCAAACCCACTCTGAGGCTGATCAGTTAACAAATCTGAAACAAATAAGGCAGAGCTTCTCTCCCCTTTTAGAAAGTATGCCTCTCTCTGTTTCTCTCTCTTCTTTTAGAAAGTGTCTTTCTCTCTGTTTCTCATAGGTTGACTTGTAGAGGTCACCTGCTGCCACAGCAGGTTTCACTGCTATGACTTTGTTACAATATGAACAACTACAGTGTGATGCTATGGATCAGACCTGGACGACTGAGGGTTTACACAGATTTCTAAAGTGTGACATTGTAGGTGTTACTAGTTTGTATAATTAAAAGTATTAATAATGTGTACAGTCTTGGATCAAAGCCAAATGATATCTGTGTTTATTTCAGTACACCATTTTAGGCCTGTGGCCTATGACAAAAAAGCCTTGATTTTATCTATATCCTCCAATAAGCTGCAATTCTTTTGCTCTTCAATGCCATTAGGCTTCTACGGTTTCTTGTCCATATCTCATTACATCCGATGTTTTCACATCACATACTGCCCTGACATACAGTACACACTGTCAGCTAAAGCTCTTCTGCTTACAGAATGAACATGTAAGCACTAGTGCACTTGGTTTAACAATGACATTTATATTCATTTCATTTATTAAGTTTAAATTAGACAAGCGGAAAGAAGCTTAGTCTCATGCTTGTGAAAAAAGTCATTATTTTATATTGTGACTACTCTGACCTAATGAGCATATACTTCAAATAACAGAACTTTGCAGTAGCAATGTTAATAAAACTGTCACCATCCTGTTTTGGCAGGCAGCCCTGGAGTGTCAAGACCATAGGGTTTTCTTTTAGAAAACAGATAAAAACATACAGAAAGATGAGAAAGAGAGAGGGAGGTGGCAAGTGAGGGGTGTGCCTGGCTTATAGCCACAGCTGTGTATTGGCCATTTGAACAAGAGGGGGTTGGTCTGTCTCTGTGTGCTGCTTCTTAGCGCTGGTGTGGTGTGGAGGAGAGGCAGACACAGTGAACACAGGTTATGGCTGTGGAAACTATACTATGACATAGGACAGACAAAGAGAGCATTACTGTGTGGACGTGGTAGGAGCTGCAAAAATGAAGACAGAGTTTGAAAAGCATCGAGCGGGACAAGCTCAGGGTCCAGATGGGAGCAGCAGAGGCACAGACGGACATGTAAGCAGACGTTTCACACCTGTCTGAAAAGTTCCACGAGGTGTTGCTCCACATGGCAGGACCAGCCACGCAAGAGCACCTGAAGGTGATGTTTGTGGTGTTCTGCTACTATACTGAATACAGCAATATTTTTACACTGTATTTTCATATGCTAGTCTTAGTACTGTAGTACTGAAGTTGTAGGGGCAATGGCTGAATTTCTGTTTATTGTATATTGCAATACAATATTGCATTGGCTCCAATGACTTTAACTCATATTTCATATTGGCAATAGCTTCTGTCCTTGTTCCCTAATTACCTAGTGGCTACAGTACATGCATAATTAACTTTGCACCAGATGGTGATACGTTGTGCTGATAAACACTTGTACATGTATTTGTGTTGACATCAGCATGTGCCATACACTGGCTGACCTGTCACACTCTGACAGGCTGCATCTGGATTACATCCATCCTCATGTCAAACACGTTTTGACTGTAGGAGCAGTCACAACTGACCCCAAGTACATGAACATATAGGATCCCAATTGTCTATGAATAGTGCTGACCTTCATAGGCTAAGTAAGAGTGACACTGTATGAAAGCATCTGCTAACTCTCATGGTGCAATGATTGATCAAACACAACAAAAGGAATATATAATGTGTCATGTTGACAGTAACTGAAAGCAACAAAGCTAAGCAAGCGAGAATTTGATAGGGAAAATATGCAAACTTAGGAAAAATTCCAAGAGCTATTTCTGCAGTTTTCACTAAAACCAAACCTCTTTGGCCCTCAGAAAAAATGCATTGTTGCATAATGTGGTGACCATACTGTGTTTTCTGTCACAGTGGTAGGTGATATACCATTCCTTATTGTTGCTTCACCCACTATAGACAGTAATTGAACTTTTCTTGTATGTCATTTCTTACTCCTGGCACAGAGGTCATAAAAAGTCCTCTCAATAGGGCTTTACATCAACAAAAGCTGACAATATACTGTACAGTCTACCTCACAGGCTTCCCATATGCTTTAAAGCGGTGCTTTAGTGTGTGTCAATTTGCCTTCATTGGGAGAGCGTTCCACTTGAGTTGGCCCTTGTTCCCAGTTTTAAAGTGGGTGGATGTGTGCTCCAGACCTTGGGATTCCTCAGCTGGAGCAGAGCTGTCAAATGAGTGGTCTCTAACTGAGCTGTAATAGGACTGCTGTATTTGTTTTTGTTTTATTGATCACACATCTTAACCTCTTATCAATGATATTGACCTGAGGACATCAGAGCTGGTGAGCTAATCATTATCTTGTCGCACGCCATTAAAAGTTAAAACCCACATCAATGTTCGAGAGAGGTTGGATTTAACTTGCATATTCCCCACATCAGAAACGGGACTAAACCAGGACTGAACTCGAAACAAAACCTGGACTGGACCAGAACTAAACAAGGCCTAAAACAAGACCATACCAAGTCCCACGTCAGGACTAAAATTAGCTCAATGAAGCATGTGTATTAAGTTTATCTTTATTTATTATTATTATTATTATCATTATTTAATTAACCAACTGGTAACTGGAATGTTTTGATTTAACCTTGTGGGATACACCTAAATTTGGATTCTTTTTTTTTAGACCCAACAAAAATGTATCGCTATCTTCGCCCTGGTCTGTTGCTTTGCTGTTCTGGTGGCTTTGTTTTTCTCATCCGTGGACATTTGGGGAGATAGTGAGGATGGCATCACAGAGGAGAACTGCAGCAGAAACTGTCGGTAAAAAAACTGTAGTATTTTTTATCCCAGCTTCATTAATGTACAATGACCCACTTCTATGGATTAGTTTACAAAGTGAGTTATTCTTTCTGGACTCACCATCAAACATATTTGTATATTTAAAACAGCTGAAGCTTGGGGCTAGCATTAATTATACTCAGGTTTTGTGTCTTCTCATGACTGGGTTACTCCTGTCATTTGGGGGCTTTAATAGTAGATAAAAATTAAAATTGATTGAAATAATGTAGAGTTTATTACCTGCTCTGTTATATCCAGCATTGTTCTTGTGGAGAATATTCCTGAGGACCTCTTTCCTTCCGATGCCAAGACAAGCATGCCCCTGTCTGCTGGCTTCAACAAGCTCTTGGATCTGGCCAAATATTCCATTGAGGTGGTGTCCCCTGTCTGGAACCTCAACTCCTGGGACACGGAAAACCAAAACCAGACTCTGCAAAACAGGTACAAAGTGCTGTGTGCTGATCCAAAACCATTCTACTGGAGCTTTAGGAGGCACAATCCAATTAATTTGTACTAAAGATGTACTCTGCTTTTAATGTAATTAGTCTTTCCTGAGATTGTATCGACCTTTAAAGCCACACTTGTAAATTCTTGTCTACAGTAATGCATGACACAGGTTTCTTCTCAGGGTCAGCTTTTGTTCAGAGAGACTGATCGGACTAAAATCACGAGGGGTTAAATTGAAGATTGCCAGCAGCCTGAATAATTCAGTTGAGCTGACGGCCTTGGTAGCACACGGTCAGTCATATGTCTGCATTTATCAACAGTGTTTGTGATGGTACTATAGAATTTCCTCCTAAATCTTATGATGATATTCTTTTATGGGTGGATTCACACTTAAACTCATATCCCATCAGAATTCAGAATAAACTGGGTCTGAACTAAACCTGAGCTAGACCAGAACTGAACTATAAACAGAACAATGTACTGGGGAATTTGTGTCAACTGATTTTCCCAGGCCAATGACAGTCTCTATGCTTTCTAGGTGCTGAGGTTACTTTTGTTAATATGACAGCCTTCACCAGAGGGAGTCTGCATTCTTCATTTTGGATAGTGGACCGTAAGCATATGTATATAGGGAGTGGGCGATATGAACTGGAGGTCATTTGCGAAAGTAAGTACCAGCATGCACTTGTTCAGAGTAAAATTTAAACTGAAATGAAATTCAAGGCCTCTGTGGCCTTGAATGCTGACTGTGGTTTTAATTTGAAGATTAATGTGACACAAATGTACACTGTAAGACTTTGCTGTAAAATAACAGCCAAATCCAAACAGTATTTTACTGTTTGGATTTGGCTAAACAGTACTATATTGTAAATCGCAGTGGATTCTGGGAGGGAAAAAGGGGTTGGAGAGTTGAAAAAAAATACTATATTACCATGATTATTCGTTAGTAGCTGCCATTAGTCAGCTGCCATTAGTCAGCTGCAATGGGAAAATGAGCAATACCAAGTGACAACCGTGTTTTAAATGTACTACTGTAAATGCCCCTGTGCATCTTGAGAAAGAGTGAAATATTTCAAAGCAGCAGGACTTTAGTCATAGTTTAATTTGTTTTACTTTTTAGGGATATTTTATTCCACACATGCTG
>JAIEZT010000370.1:0-15000 GCA_019594935.1 Periophthalmus modestus | reverse complement strand
ATGTTGTTAAAAGTTTTGGACCAAGCTGTGTATAGACATTTAGGCAACAATAACATTGATACTGAAGTGGGTCCCATCCAAATCCTTCCTTCTATCGCACACAGCTGATATACGGCTCATTTACCTTTTTGTGGCTGAGGTAATGTCGTGTCAGGGTGAAATGGCTGATTTTGTTGTTTTGCTACAAAAAAAGACTCTGCTGATGTAGAGGGCGGGGCCAGAGTTGCCATAGCTACAGATTAAAGGCTAAGATATTTCACTATTCATTAACGTTTTGTTGTAAAACGTCGCAATTTCTGTATGTGTGTGTGCTATTTGTTTTTTGTTTTTTTGTTTTTTTTTTTAAGTAGGCTAAACATTTCAAATTGAACATTATCTCCTGCGTAACCGCGTCAGGATTAGCGGTGAAAAAGTGCTTTGGTGCCAAGTGTGGCGGGCAGCGCCAGGGAGGGGCCGGGGGCAGATGTCTTTGCAGAGGACGAACTCCAGACGATGTAGTGGCCGGGACAGGACAGAGGACTCGTGTTTGTCTAACGTGAATCCACCGCGTCGAAACTGCAAAACCTCATCATTTAACTTTAGAAATGACTAAACTTAACGCTACAGTAAAGTAAATTTTCTATTGGCGTGCGTGGATCGATTGAGCTCGGAATCAGAGGATGTCTACACTGAACATTACTTATTAGGATTTTTCATTTACATCACCACTTGCAACCATGGAAGCTGGAGTTTTTCTACCCTGTCTGGATCAGTTCATGATGAGCCCACTCGTCACTTGGGTACGTCCTGGTGAATACAGGCATACTGTTGCAGACTGAAAGTTATCAACAACAGCATTGTCTAACTACTACTGTTTTTCTATTTTAGGTCAAGACGTTTATGCCCGAGGATCAAACTATGCTCTTTGACTTTTCTGTTCTGTTGGATGGAGTGTTTCTAAACGACATCATGAGTCAAATGTAAGTTACAATAAATCAGACTACACACACACACACACACACACACACACACACACACACACACACACACACACACACACACACACACACACACACACACACCAATAGAAACTTTCAGGATACATCAGAAATAAATTCAATAATAATATGAAATAATTATACTTTAGGAAGAACTGCTTCTGATTTGCCAAACCAAGGGGGCATCATACAGGCTGTCAAGAGGCTACTTAAGGGATTTGGGGCCCCTTATGTTCTTAAAGAATTACCCTCCAACATGACAGACTCATGCTCCTCTGACAGTCTGCCATGTCAGAGGCTTTTGTGAGCTCAAAGACATAGTCCTACAGAAGCACACTATGATGGCCTACATTCAGAATTTGTCAACATGGACATGTGCATAGCATGCCATGTTAAATTACATACATTTAGGAGAGAATATTTGATGTAAACCTATGGATAATGTTATGTAGCCAGGTCTATAGTAGTATTTCATCTATCTTATCCTGGCTCACAATGACAAAACAATGTGCGGAAAGGAAGAGGCAGGATAATCTGTTGGATTGTTAGACCCTCTGGGATTAGGGCCTGTATTGTGGAACAGTAATACAGATGGGGGTGGTGAGGGTCAGACAAACAGAACCAAAATTACTACTACTATTAATGTCAGTACTATCCATGTGTTTCATGTCATGATGTATCATTGAAGCCCTAATCGCGCATGCACAGTAGGAAAAATTTTTCGCTGTTTACTATTATACTCAAGGAAATCAAATAGTTTCAGTTAAGAAACTGAGATGTAGATGTTTAGAATATTTGTGTTATGCAGGTTGAAGTGAATTTTGAATTTGTTAACCTTGAAAATGTATTTTCTTTTCCCAGAAGTGCTTCATCTAGACCTCAGGACCTGACAAATGTGAACAGGATTCATAATCTAAGTCTCCTTGTCCAGAAGATCAAGACGTATTACCAGGTGCACTCTTCTTACTAATACAGAAGATTTGCTATGTTATAATTACATTAACGGTTTGTCATAAACATGATGAATGTTATGTCATACGTTGTCTATGTGCATGCGTCTGTTATTCTAACATATTATAATATTGTAAATTGTGTGAAGTGCCCCATGACTTCCAGTTACATCTGATAATCAGTATTTGGTGGCATTTTCTTGGCATGGATTATCTAGTTCTCTTAAAGACCTGTGTCCTAAATATTAACCGTGTAAACAGCTGTGTGATGTAGTGACATTAAATCTTCTGTCGGGGCAGCACAATAAGAGAACCTTTATTTTTCCCACAGTGTGGAAATTACAGAGTTGCAACGCATTGGTGTGGAAAATTATTTTCAATAGTTTTTAGGGATATGTGTTCAACTGCTGCATGAGTTAAAGTTAACGTTCTGTGTGTGGTGCAGTATCTGTGATTGTGAGCTGTACTGAAAACTACATTCATTCACTGCATTCAGACGTTTTGCATGTACATTCAATTACTGCAGAAAAGACCTTGTTTTTTATTTGCTTGTTTTAGAGGGCCCATATTATGCTGATTTATGTCATACTGTTGTTTCCTCATCACAAACCTGGAGTTTTGTTTCATTCACACATGTTTAACACACAAATCCTGCATATTTCGGCTGAGTTCTTCTCTCAGACTAAAAACACTCTTTTCCACCTTGTGATGTCATGTGGTAATATAGGAAGTACTCCACTGTGTTTTTAAACTCCGTACACCCTCACTAGAATCATTTGGATGACTTCAGCCCTGGAATTACCAATTCCTACTGAACTAAAGGTAAAAGGTAGATGTTGAAAACTACCACTTCATGACATCACAAGGCGGAACAGAACATTTTGAGCTTTGGAGATGTAGAAACACTAATATTAAAGGGTTACTCAAACAAAACACAGCTCCAGATATGTTTTTGAGAAGGTAACAACATTATAACATGACTAAAAGTTTTGTGTGATATAAGACATTTAAATGTATTATATTCTACAGGATCATCTTAAACAGTTAATCATGACACCCTTGCCAAATGTGTTACTGCTGTATAAGACTCCATATTGTGGTATGTTATTCTGTTATTATTTCCTAAAACATTTTTTATCTATGTCTTTGCCCACAACCAATGATTAACCTGTACCGTTACAGAACACACTCTAGAGGAAATGAAAAAGCTTTTACTGTTGCTTTTGGGATGTGCAGTCCAGGTAAACTTACTTTCTTTCTCACTTTCTCTCTTTCTTTCTTTCTTATTTTTTCTTTCTTTCTTTATTCATGCATTAATTCATTCTACATGCAAGACTACCTATTTATTCATTCATTATTTCTTTTATTCAGTGTGAAAATAAAGAAGACTATATTGAAAGAATCCAAACTCTTGAATTTGATACTAAAGCCGCAATAGCTGCACATATTCAAGAGGTATGTCTTTTATTATTGATAGTGCTATCAACGAGAAGTTCTTATGCATTTATATCTAAAATATATGTGCAATCGTCCTTGTTTCGCAGTTGACCCATAGCCAGGAGAATGTTTTGGATTTGCACTGGCTGGAGGTCAGAGAGGGACAACAAGACGAACTAGAGGATATAGCCAGGAGGATGGCTTTACACATCCGCAGCCTGCTGGATCAAAGAGACACCTATTTGGAGGTACTGCACAGAAAGCGCATGTCTGTTAACTAGAATTATTATTCATACATTTGTTGACTATGAATTCTGTTGAGCAGACCATCACAGAAGTAATGCAGGATTGGGACATTGGCTGTAACACGCAGAGTGGCCCACAGTCCAGCATGGAGCAGCAGCAAAGAGGGGCTCAGAAGCACCTGTCAGTCGAGCTGGCCGACTCAAAAGCCAAGATCAGAAGACTCAGGCAGGAGCTGTATGTAAATTGTACATGAGATACTTTTGTTTTAGGTTTCAGTAATAATTTTAAATGCACATGATGTTAATTTTGTACAATGTTTATTATCTATATTATTAATACAGTATATTAATTTAATTTTAGCTTTTTCGTAGTTACAAGCATCTTGCGAATTACCAATAGACAGTGAATGAAAGGCAGGGATACTATGGGACAGGAGTTGGCCTGAGGGAGATTGGCCCACATTACTGCATGCTTGGCAACTTCTATAGCAGAGCTTTACCACCACTGACCCATATTAGTACTGCATTTCTACAGATACTGCACTGCCACAAAACACTAATCCTATTTAAATCCTCTTCCTTCACTCTGTGTAAATACTGATGTTCCTCTAAAAATGTTTTCTATGACCAAGTTTAAATTACGCTTATAGACTCTTGTGTATAAAATGTCTTTTATAACTAAAGAATACAACGTTTGTGTTGGTCACAGAGAAGAAAAAAGTGAACAGATGTTGGACTGCAGACATGAACTGGAGAACATGGCAACAGAGCTGAAGAGGATTCAACTGGAGGTGAGGACTCGTAAGTCTAAAACAAACCACCTCACATATGTGGTCATTAGAGAGTACACTGTATATTTTCGAGCCACTGAAGCCAGAGAAAGAAATCTGCAGATGTTGTCCAATGCTCTTAGAATGCTCTTTATGTGTGTTTTTATTAGAATTCCCAGCTGCTTGTGGATGCCCGTACAGCTCGGACATATCGCGATGAACTGGACTCTATAAGAGAGAGAGCAATAAGAGCAGACAAGCTTGAAAGTGAAGTTGGGCGTTACAGGGATCAACTGCACAAGATGGACTTTTACAAGGCTAAAATGGAGGTTAGGGCAGACCAGAAGCTCATTTTTATGTCAAGAATGTTAAAAGAACAAATGGCATGTCTTTGTTTACAGGAGCTCAAAGAGGACAACAGGGTGTTACAAGAGACCAAAGACGTCTTGGAGGAGCAGCTAGAGGGTTGGAGGTCACGTTCTGATAAAATCCATCAACTTGAGAAGCAGTGTCTGCTGCTGAAAGCTCAGGTTCATGACTTAGAGCAGGTGAGGCACAAGACAGTGTCATTTCAATGTTACAGTAAGAACTTATTGAAAATTCTTGCTACAGGAGAAAGAGGTTGACCAAAAGCGTATTGAGGATCTGCAGGAAGAGAACCTTGGTCTATACATGGCCCAGAGGAGGAGTATGGAGGAGTCTCAACATCTGGGTTGGGAATTAGAGCAACTTTCTAAGACTACTGAGAACTGTCAGGGTAAGAGAGTTTGTATGAGAGGGGCGACACATTATGTAAGAATGCTAATGCATGCATTCCTTCTTTTGTCTGCTGGTACTTATTATTTACACCGAAAAAGAGGCTTTGTCCCAAAATGGGGTCACTTTGAGAGCTTTGCTAGTTTGTAGACATCGGATGCAGCACAGTGTGACTTATGATTGAAGTTAATTTTTCAAAATTAAATGATTCCACATTTAGTGGCGCTTCTACTTTTTCAAATGATTTTTAATGTGTTTTTAAGGTCCACTAAGTTTAAGTGAGGAGGTGAGTGAAAATATCCATAGCCGGATGCTAAAACTTGAAAAGGAGAACCAAAGTTTGTTGAGAACAATTGAAGAACTTACAGCTGTCCCAAGAAGCTCGGAAGCACCCAAAGGATTACAGTCACCAAACTCACAGTCAGTAAATCAAATGAACAGTTCAGGACAAGAGATGTGGGAATGGAGAGGTGAACTACCGTCAAGCCCACCCGGTCACACTGGAGCAGCTCCAAACTAAGATTTTCTTTACAGAAGGGACAGATTTCCTTACACAGGAGAAAGGACCAGTGGAAAAAGGAGTTGGTGGCGTGCATTCGGAAGACCTAGAAGAGCATGAAAACTATCACAATCAGCGGCTTTGTTGTGTTGAGCCAGAGAGAGTTCACACTTCTGGCTCAAAGAACTCAAGTCCAAGCCACGCCAGCATCTTTACTGCTCTGCCAACTTACTCCTACAACAACAAGCACACACAGCGACTAGAGGCCAAATGCAAGAACCTGGACATACTCAACCAGCATCTACAGACAGCATTAGACAACACAGGTAAGTCCTGGTAAGAGCTTAAACATGTTTTTGTGAACATCTGACAATGGTTGTGTCATTTATTTAGATCGAAAAGTTCAGCGTCTAGAGGCAGAGGTTCAAGAGCTGGAGACAGAAAATCAAACTTTGCAAGCCACTTTGGAAGATATACGCATTTCTACACGAAGATTGGAGCAGCTGGAAACAGAAAAGTCTACTCTCGAGCAGGAAAACACTGTTCTGGAGAGAGAGAGGAGACAGTTAGAAAAAGAAAACAGGCGACTTCACCAACAGGTAAGGAATCTTTATTTGAAAAGACAAACAACAAATAAGTTAGCTTGATAAAACTGATGTATGCTATATATCTACATTTCAGGCTGAAATCCAAGATGCAAATTTAGACCGCAGTAATGTCTGTATAGCCAGTCTGGAAAAGGAGACGCGCCTTCTCACAAAGGAGCTAGAGAATTTAAAGGAGACTGCTGAAAGAGTCAAATCCACCGAGAGAGACAACAGAGAACTGAGCAAGCAAAGTGCAATCGACCAGAGGACATTGGCCACTCTCAGAGAGGTGAGACAAAGAGTCTATGTCAACATGCTGTGCCACCCTAAAGGCCATACAATAAATGATAGTTATGTATTTGTTATAGGAACTGGTCAGCGAGAAGCTCAAGAATCAGCAAAAACACAATGATTTGGAAAGGTTGAGACATGAGCTGGAGATGAATGATGTACAAGAGGAACAAGATGCACTTGACACAAAGTAAGTATTTCACAGATAACGTACAGTAAAACATTTCACATAATTTATTTTTTTTTCTTCTTGCAGTAGGTTGAAGATGTTGGGGTGTCAGCTTGAGTTATCTCTTAAGAAGTCTCTTCAGATTAAAGAAGAAAAGATAGAAGGACTAGAAGCTCGGTTACAGGAATCTTCAACACTTAATCTGCAACTACGCCAGGATCTTAAAACTGTATGTGCACAGTAACTTGGTTAAAAGAGGACACACATTATTAAATCTGTAATAAGACGTGATTTGTCATTGTCCAGGTAAAGCTAAGCTATGAGGCACTACAACAGAGGCTGGCTGAAGAGTCTACACTAAGCTCTTCACCCCCAAGGGAAACTGGCAAGGCAATGAGTGAATGGCTACGAGAAAGTCAAGAGGCCACTAAGGAGCTCCTAAAACTTAAAGACAGACTCATAAAAGTGGAGCGGAATGTAAGTGGGAATCATTTTCTATTTTGTTTGATTGTTCAGTGATTAACTCTTTCCTTATTATTTAGAATGCAAGACTGGAGGCAGAGCGACAGGGTACTCAAGCCCACGTGAAGCAGCTAGACAGTCAGTCAAATACTCAGCAAGCACAAATCCTTGCTCTACAAAGACAAGCTACAGTTTTACAAGAGAACAACACTGCTCTCCAAACACACAATGCTAATCTTCAGGTAATTATACTTTAGTTTATAACAAATGCGCACTTGGTAAGGTTATAAATGAACAACCTGACAACTTCCAGGTGGAGAAGTCTACTCTGAACTCCCAGTGTGCTTCTCTGCTGGCTCAGAATGCCCAAATGCAGCAGCAGCAGACAAGAACAGAGAGTGAGCGTGACACTTGCACACGTGAACGAGAGGAGCTGCGTTCAGTCCACGAGCAGCTATTACGAGATCATGAGAGACTCGCAGCTTTGCACGAAAAACAGGCCGTGGTATGTATGAGGTCCTGATGGGCAAACATGGATGTCTGAAAAAGGCACACCGCACCCTAGAACTAGAGAACCGCACACTGCAGGACAGGTGAGGTCCAAAACTTAAGAAAATCCAATTTTCACATAGCTTTATATCATGTAAAACTGCATCATTATGGCATATATTTAGGTACAACACATTAGTACTGCAGCGGACTAAACTTGAAGAACTTGAGAAAACCCTGAAGGAAGAACAGGTGAAGATTGCAATGGAAAAAGAACACACAGGACAACAGCTGCTGAGTGCTGCAGGCTCCGAGATGAGAAGGGACTGGTGAGAAATTCAAACAGCCACAAATTTGCAAATTATTTCAGAAACGGTTGACATATTTTCATCAAATATTTTCTCTAAGGCTTAACCAGACCTACCGTCAGCTTCTCAATGATTATGAGTCACTGACCACTGATCACAAAGAAGTTAAAAGTCAGCTGAATGAGGCCAAACTCGAGCACACCTGGCTACAGGCTGACTTCTCGAAACTTAAAAAGGAGTTTCAGGAACTGGGACATCACCTCCACTAAATTGAGCAATCAGTGTGAGGTACAATCTGGCAGTAGCCCGTACAGTATATACAAGTTTAGCTGGTGCCTGACACGACAAATAAGTCTTTAATAATTGCGTTATAGTTGCTGGGCCCAGCTGAAAGGCAACTTGGAAGAAGAGAACCGGCACCTGCTCAACCAGATTGAGACTCTTATGATTCAAAACAGAACTTTGTTGGGAGCAGACCATGGAAAGCAAAGATCTGTTTCATGTTGAGGAGAGACAGTACATGTAAGTCATTAAAACACAAATTAATTAATTAATTAACCTTTGGACCTTTTATATTGCACCTTTCAAGACATCCAAAGTGCTTTATGGTGTATTATTCATTCACACTTGATGGTGGTACGTTCCTATAGTAGCCACAGCTGGCCTGCGACAGACTGATGAATGCAAGGTTCCAAATCTGCAGCATCTGCCCCCTCGACCACCACCAACACTCACTCACATACCACTTTCATAATATTCAAGTGTCTGGTGTGGGTGAAGTGTCTTGCCTAAGGACACAATTAAATGTTTTGCCATTGGCGCACCATGGCATTTGATATTCTCTGCAGTCCTCCCATTCAAGTACTAACCAAGCCCAGCATTGCTTGGCTTCTGAGATCTGACTACGCTGAGATCAGGCTTTGACAACCCAGTTTGGCCATTTTATGAGATTTTATTTTTGCTTTTCAATATTTAATTTGCTTCTCCTCAACTCAGTGATAAGCTAAATGATCTGAGAAGGCAGAAGGAAAAGCTTGGAAGAAAAGATAATGGACCAGTACAAATTTTATGAACCATCACCTGCTCGAAGGTAAGTTTAATTGACATTAATTAATAGTCATTAGCCTTTCTACAGTCTAAACAACTTTGTAGTCTTACTGTGGGAGTTAGCTGCATATCCTGAGTGATATTACTATAATTTAATACAATTGTGGATGTATAATAAGTAATAGTAGTCCTCTGTTTCACTTGGGCTTGTGTTTTTTTACAGGCGTGGAAATTGGATCACACACTTAAACTGAGGAAGCTAATCAAATCTAGTAGCCGTGAAAAGTGGATCCGAACAACCACTTCGCCAACTCATCCTAGGACAGACCCTCATGTCCTGTGTCATGATAACAGCTCCTTCATTGGCCTTGATGGGGCGTCTTCCTCACCATCAGGTCACATGACACCACCTCGTTACAGCAGCAGTGAGTACAAGCTTCCAGGTTTTAATAGACTTGGTACAGCTTCCTCACGTCCAAGAAAGAAAGCACTAGCTTAGTACAAAAAGATACTACCTGCTTTAAAGCTGAAACATTGTTTTTGAACATGAAATACTCAAGTCAGACAGGCTAGTAAAATCTGTGTCTGAAGGGCACATAACATCAGCGCTGGTCAAAAACTTCCTTCAACAACATTTACAGAAAATAAAAAATCCAGAATAAATCAAATAAATTTCATTAGACCAGTGGTCAGTTTGGTAGTGTGTATACACATTGATGTATTTAGAATTCATACAAAATATTGCTTAATGTGTGTAACTTTCCTTAAACATTTTTCCTTTTGTCTTTGTATTTATGTATGTATTCCTTCCTGCTAATTGTCCTCCTTTTTCCCCTCACCTGTGTCGGCATCACATTTTTGTACTTATAGCCTCTCTCAAAATATTTCCTCGTATGAAGAAGAAGAACTTTAAGGACAAAGACAAAACCAAGTTCATCTTTCGGCGTTCTATGTGTAAGAAACCAGTTTAGCTTCATCGTCACTCATTTCCTACTTACTATTTAATTCTTAACACTTGCCATTTTAATTGTGTTGAATATGTAGTGAGTATGACCAGGTTATTGGGTCATATATTCATACCTCAATATTTATTGTCAATAATTAAAAGATGAATTGTCATAGTCAGTAATTCACTTCATAAAACTAAAATGCAAGTGTTTAAACACATCAATTTTAGGTCATCATTATCTTTAGGTCAACAATAGAGGTCAGAATTTACCGCATTGTGGAAAGGACACTTGTACAAACAGTGTTTTTTTTTTGTTTTTTTAAAAATTGAAAATATCTTTATGTTTTCACCCCATCCTCGTTCCTTGATCCTCCATCCTGTAGCCTTGAGTATTTAGTGCACTCCCCGTCCCCACTCAGAGATTAGAGGTGGGCAGGCAGCACGCGGATGCTCGACAGTCAGATACAGAAATAAAACGCGGAGGACACAATGACTTCATCTTTTACAACCTCCATCCTATCCATCTTCAACCCTCATCCTACCAAATCAGAAACCCTTCATCTGCCCACTCACCACTCTGAGGAGCCTGCCCTTGATGTGTGTGACCAATGGGTAACAGGTAGATGACATGTTTTTTATGCTTGTTTGTTTTGTTATTTTGACATCATTAAAATATGCCTCCTTGAGTATAGAATGTGTGAGTATTTTCATGAAATTTACTAATCATATGTTCATCTTATTCTGCTCTACAGATAAGGATTCAAAATGACAGTGCTGTGGCCATCTGGAGTGGAAGATAACGACGAGCTTCAAAACCATGGTAAATCTCTGGGGATTCTCATTTAGCGGATTCCCACATCATACAGATGTATTACTAGTCCAGGAAAAATTAGACTAAATCCATCAAATTGCAATCATGACCTTGGTTTTATATTAATCTCTGTTCTGACCAGACACATTAAACAAAAGCTGAAAAGCTTACTTTTACTGCCCACTGGTGGTGACATGATGTAGTACCAACTACAGACACGAGTATGAGCCTAGGCTTGACTCATTTTTATACCCTTCATACATTCCAGACGCAGTAACGCAGATAGACAGGGGCAAAGCTTAACATGAGATATTTGATGGGATAGAGGGGTAACTTGCAGCACATTGTAGGTCTTCATGTTATGCTACTGTTCTTTGTAGATTAATTTCATTTACCTAAATGTCTTTTTTTTTTTTAGATAGCAGATTCAAATGGAACTCAAAGCCGAGCCCAAAGTGAAAGCAGTGGAGAGTTCAGTGTGAGCCTTGATAATCAGCCCTGGTCTAGTGGCAGCAGCCCAGTCCAACAGCCCCAACCACACCACAATTCTATTTCCATTCAGGCTCCCACTGATGCTTCTCAGATACTCCACAACATGGTCACTTGAGGAAGTCTTCTGATGTTACGCCCAAAGACAAGAAAAAGGATCCTGTATCAGCTCAGGACTTCTGGCTCACAAGAGGCACAAGGAGCCTCAGAAGAGGTTCAAAGAACAAGTTCACACACTGTCTGTCAGATGCAACAGACAGCGAGAAAACAAACCATGATGAAGCGAGGAGACTGATTCAAAATCAGATTTAGGGAAACACTGTAACAACTAGAGTTGTTGCTTGCTCTCCAATCACAGTGTTATATGTCCAAGGCAAATCCATCTTCAATGTCTGGGTGCTGCTTAAACTGTTTCTCTGTGCCTGCTGGTAAAGAGGGGAGACTTAAAGGGACCAAGTCTGCTAAAAGCCTTCCTCACGCTGGAGGTGTTATTTTCCAAAGCAGATAGTTCACCCAGACGCTCAAGTGTTGGTAGTGACTGCCGGGTAAAGCTTGATCCCTTACCTGTCCAAGTCTCTGAGAGTAGAATGGGGCAAGATGACTCATGTTCAGCAAAGCATACAGAAATAGACACGCACAATGAGGCGGTTCCTCCAGTTAAACCTCCAAGAGACCCAGCTGCTGTTCCTACTGACCGCTCAAAGTCCCCTGTGCAGGAGTCAGCTTTTTGGGTCAGCATTCACTTTTAACTCAGTTTTCTCCAACACAATATTTAGTGACTCTGTGATCACTACTAGTATGGCCAGACCTGAAAGCAAACACACTTTTATGCAGTTTAACTCAGTCTCTCTTTTGGACAATGGTCCAGGACAAATGTACATCTGTAATACCCCACAAACACTGCTCAGTGTGGAAATCTGTAGAGGACCAATCCGTAGAAAGTATCCCAAAGTCCAAAATGGATGCACTGAATTAGCTTTAGGTTCAGTAGTCTTATTTTTATGCAGTCAAATGCTGAAAGGTAAAAAATGCAAAAGGGGTTCTCTCTGTGTAATAACAACCATCGTCATCATAGTTTTGCAACTCTGGTCTCAGGTTATGTATGTGTTTCTACATAATGCCTAATTTATCCTATAATACTTGAGCATCCTGGCACTTTTTGTGAACTGCCCTTGTGACAATCCTAGTGATGTAAATCTGCCAATTTGTGATTGTAGTAATCTTTACTTATATATTGTTCTTTTGAGAAAAAATATGCCATTTTTGTAAGGAACATGACACCAATTTGTGTTATATGTTTTATTGTCAATCCCATGCCCATTGTTTAATGAACAATATACAAGTTGAGTAAAATACCTCAATTTCTTTACAATAAAGTTTCCTCTTGTGTTTACAAGGCTAGTGGCTCCAAAGCATTTCATCTTAGTGACTCTTTTATTTTATTTAATAAGTGGACACATTAATGATTAACTTCTGTGGTTTATGGTTGTGGTATAGGCCTTGCTGCGATGATTGTCCTCTGTCCCTACTATTTAAACAAATATATAAAATACTAATACTTTTATGTGTGTAAGTGGCAAATGGTATTTATTTATGTCATTGTTGCCTATAAAGCCTGGGCTGTCTATTTTAATTTTACATGCAGAAAGTCCTTGCAAAAAACCACACCAACAGAATGCCCTTCACCTGTGACCAGTGTGGAAAGAAGTGACCCTTATGCTCCAGACCAAACGAGTGCAACCAGTGTGGGGCGACATTTGATCAGTCTGGTGCCCTTACTACTTCACATGAAAATACACACTCAAGAGAACCATAAGAGTGTGGCCAGTGTGGGAAGTAATTCATACATTCTTTCGAGTCATCTTAAAGTTCACATCAGAGTCCAACCAGGTTAAAGACCACCAGTGCGGACGACATTTAAAAAGACGTTTGCTCTTGGTTCTCATATGAAAATACACAATCAAGAGAAACCAAGAGTATGATCAGTGTGGCTAGCTTTTTTTTTATACTATAATTTATTTTATTTTATTTATTTTTTTCGTCACGCGAGCGCTGAATACCGGATGAGCGTGAGAATGACGTATGGGGCAAACACGGAAGCGGGTACATTATTTGGATGAGTGTTGTTGTCGGACCCCTTGTGGTGAAACTGAACCGTGCTATTCGTCAGTTTTACCCCGTGTTTTAGCAGGATGCTGAACGCCCCCGCAGCTGATCGAAACAAGGAGCCCATCCTGTCGGTTCTGCGGGACATCCTGGACCCTGCCAAACATCTGCAGGCGCTCGAGATCTCCTCCGGTACCGGGCAGCACGTCACGCATTTCGCTCAAAGTTTACGTAATGTGGTCTGGCAGCCCTCAGAGTATGACCATCATCAATCTTTGGGCCAGGTAAATATTTAATGTAAAGCTCGCTCTGGGGTTTAAAAATTGGTATACTACTGTTAAACTAGCATGCATGTTTGAAAAGCATTTTAATTTCCATTTTAATACACAGATCTATGCAAATGACTAGACCTATATGTGAGAGACTAGGCTACAGGGAGTAAACTAAGATAATTCTGACTCACTTAGGATGAAACGAATATACCAAAAATACATTGTAGTTTTACTCAGAAATTTGGGACTTAAAATGCTATAGACGTCCCATAATAAACACCATAAAACACGATAGCCTAATGGTAGTGGTAACATAGGACCCCAGTCTAGAACATGGCCTACAGTCTTTGCCTTCTGACAAACCCCCTTTTGTTCCCCTCCTCAGTATAGAAGCGTACAGAGCCCACTACAGGCTGGCTAATGTGAAACCTGCCATTCACCTGGGACGCTTCTTTGTCCTCATGAGCACTGGGGAGGCATCGAGCCAGAGAGCCTCGACCTGGTCATCAACATCAACATGATACACATCTCCCTATGGCTTGTACAGAGGTAAGGCAGTGTTTTGGGACACACATTTGACAAGGTAACGTAAAATAGCTCAAGTTGACTTTTATCTTTTTGTTAATAGTGACACTAACATGTATAATCTATGGCCCCATACCAGTTATCTTATTAATTAGCTTTCTCAATTCCTTGATCCTTCCTGTAAATCCCACCCCTAGGGAGAAAGGGAAGCAGGTTCTTTCCAATTGTCCTACCACACAGGTACTAAGTAGTGTTGTTGTATCATTATTCCAGTAATTCTGGTTTGGCTTAAGGGTTGGGAATACCAACCTTGCCCAAAAAAGAAAAGCTAATGCTGCAAAATTAACTCATTGTGACCACTCACTATACAAAAATAATTGTTATGTGGCTATACTCTAAAACTATGAAAATACTTTTTTTTTTTTTGTTGTTAATACACAGCATATTAATCAAAATGTCCATAAAGAATGAACAATGTTTTGATTCTTATCAGTGATGCACTTTTCTCTAAAGTTCTCTATCTAGAAGCTTTCAGTCACCATTTTCAGTTTTTAAGTCTCAATAATACAATAGAAAACTTATTGAAAAAACAACAAACAAAAAGAATATCTAACTATATCGTTAAGCTGCAGGTCCTACTAGTCACTAAAAACATTATTAATGAGAGACTTAAATGTGGCCATCATTTTAATAAGCTGTAATGCATTTATTGTTGTGGCTTAACAGAAAATGTCTTAAAATAGTAAATATCACCAAATTCAGCCCTATAACGGCAAGTCTACAATCTCTAATATTAGGGTGAGAATAACCAAAATTAATACATACACACAAATGAACGTGTCCATACATGCATGTAAAGCA
>JAIEZT010000037.1:758244-773884 GCA_019594935.1 Periophthalmus modestus | reverse complement strand
GACCCTCTGACTCTGTTCCTCTGACCCTGTTCCTCTGACCCTGTCCCTCTGACCCTGTTCCTCTGACCCTGTTCCTCTGACCCTGTCCCTCTGACTCTGTTCCTCTGACCCTGTTCCTCTGACTCTGTTCCTCTGACCCTGTTCCTCTGACCCTGTTCCTCTGACCCTGTCCCTCTGTTCCTCTGACCCTGTTCCTCTGACCCTGTTCCTCTGACCCTGTCCCTCTGACCCTGTTCTCCTCTGACCCTGTTCCTCTGACCCTGTTCCTCTGACCCTGTTCCTCTGACTCTGTTCCTCTGACCCTGTTCCTCTGACCCTGTCCCTCTGACCCTGTTCCTCTGACCCTGTTCCTCTGACCCTGTTCTCTGACCCTCAGACCACACTGGTTTGTAAAAGTTTCTGTTCTGTTTCAGGAGGATTTGGTTGAGCTGGTGTTGGGACATCAGTCGTCCTCTGAAGCGTCAACACCAGACTCCGCCCCTCCACCTCTGACCACGCCCACACAGGCTCCTCCCACAGAGACTCAAGCTCCTCCCACAGAGACACAGGCTCCTCCCACAGAAACTTTATCCCTGCCTACGGAGAGTCCGGCCACGCCCATAGACGTACAGGCCCTGCCCACAAATGCACTGGTCCCACCCACAAATACACAGGCTCCACCTCTCCGAACAGAAGTCCTGCCCCCTGAGCCACCCACTGTCCAATCAGAGAGTCCGCTGGAGGACGAGGAGGAAGAGGAGGAGCAGGTAAGGCGATGTAGACACTCGCTAACCCTAAACCTAAAACCTGATGATGAAATAAATATAAGTCATTTGTTAAACTAATGTGAATAAATACAACGCTAACAACGCTAACCACAGACTGTAGATAAAATTGGACATGGCTAACCTGTTAGCCGCCACGTTCCAAACAGGAAGTGATCATGGTGCACTTCCTGCTCCATCGACTCTGGCTCCAATTCACTTTCTGTGTAAAATCTGTGTCCCCTCTCTCTGTAGCTGCTGCTGTCAGACTCAATTTGGTCTTAAATGTTCGTATTAACCCTCTACATGATCCTGGGGTTTTTATTTCACTATTGTTGCTAGCACCCCCCCCCTGCCAAACCAGCGGTGCGAGAGGAAGCGGCGTTTACCGTCTGCAGCTTCGCTCCTGATTGGCTCTTTGTTGCAATGATACTCGTCAACAGAATTCCAAATATGGCTTCACATTGGCCTTGTAACTGCTCACACTCGACGACATTCATGTGACTCAGGACAGTTGTGTTTTTAACAGTGTCTCTATCGCCCCCCTCAGGACAGTTGTGTTTTTAATAGTCTCTCTATCGCCCCCTTCAGGACAGTTGTGTTTTTAACAGTCTCTCTATCGCCCCCTTCAGGACAGTTGTGTTTTTAACAGTGTCTCTATCGCCCCCCTCAGGACAGTTGTGTTTTTAATAGTCTCTCTATCGCCCCCTTCAGGACAGTTGTGTTTTTTAACAGTCTCTCTATCGCCCCCTTCAGGACAGTTGTGTTTTTTAACAGTGTCTCTATCGCCCCCCTCAGGACAGTTGTGTTTTTAATAGTCTCTCTATCGCCCCCTTCAGGACAGTTGTGTTTTTAATAGTCTCTCTATCGCCCCCCTCAGGACAGTTGTGTTTTTAACAGTGTCTCTATCGCCCCCTTCAGGACAGTTGTGTTTTTAACAGTGTCTCTATCGCCCCCTTCAGGACATCCCGCGGCGCAGGGCGTCTCTGTCAGACCTGCGCTCTGAGGACGACATCGAGAAGCTGAGCGTGCGGAGACTGAAGGAAATCCTCGCACGCAACTTTGTGGACTTCAAAGGCTGCTGCGAGAAGTGGGAGCTGATGGAGCGAGTGCGACGACTGTACAGAGACAAGAGCAGTCTCCACGGTAACAAGCACCGTAACATACAACACGCAAACACACAACGCGCAAACATACAACACACACAACGTACAAACATACAACACACACAACACGCAGACATACAACACGCAGACATACAACATACAAATATACAACACACACAACACGCAAACATACAACACGCACAACATACAAACATGCAACACACAACACACAAACATACAACATACAACACACACAACACGCAGACATACAACACACAACACGCAGACATACAACATACAACACACACAACACGCAGACATACAACACACAACACGCAGACATACAACATACAACACACACAACACGCAGACATACAACACACAACACGCAGACATACAACATACAACACACACAACACGCAAACATACAACACGCAATCATACAAAAATACAACACACACAACACGCAAACATACAACATGCAGACATACAACATACAACACACAACACACACAACACACAGACATACAACACACACAACACGCAAACATACAACACACACAACACGCAGACATACAACATACAACACACACAACACGCAAACATACAACACGCAGACATACAACATACAAATATACAACACACAAACATACAACACACACAACACGCAAAGGTTCAGGTCAACATACAACACGCACAACATACAAACATGCAACACACAACACACAAACATACAACACGCAAACATACAAACATACAACACACAAACATACAACACACAAACATACAACACACAAACATACAACACGCAAACATACAACACAAACAACATACAAACATACAACACGCAAACATACATGACACACAACACACAAACATACAACACACAAACTTACAACACAAACAACACGCAAATGTACAACACACAACATGCAAGCATACAAAAATACAACACGCAAACATACAACACACACTTAGGGCTCAGTCACATGTAAACACAGTCACATGTAAAGGGCTCAGTCACATGTAAAGGGCTCAGTCACATGTAAAGAGCTCAGTCACATGTAAAGAGCTCAGTCACATGTAAAGGGCTCAGTCACATGTAAAGGGCTCAGTCACATGTAAAGGGCTCAGTCACATGTAAAGGGCTCAGTCACATGTAAACACAGTCACATGTAAAGGGCTCAGTCACATGTAAAGGGCTCAGTCACATGTAAAGAGCTCAGTCACATGTAAAGGGCTCAGTCACATGTAAAGGGCTCAGTCACATGTAAAGGGCTCAGTCACATGTAAAGAGCTCAGTCACAGTCACATGTAAAGGGCTCAGTCACATGTAAAGGGCTCAGTCACATGTAAGGGCTCAGTCACATGTAAAGAGCTCAGTCACATGTAAAGGCTCAGTCACATGTAAAGGCTCAGTCACATGTAAAGGGCTCAGTCACATGTAAAGGGCTCAGTCACATGTAAAGGGCTCAGTCACATGTAAACACAGTCACATGTAAAGGGGCTCAGTCACATGTAAAGGGCTCAGTCACATGTAAAGAGCTCAGTCACATGTAAAGGGCTCAGTCACATGTAAAGGGCTCAGTCACATGTAAAGGGCTCAGTCACATGTAAAGGGCTCAGTCACATGTAAAGAGCTCAGTCACACGTAAAGGGCTCATTCACATGTAAAGGGCTCAGTCACACGAGGCCCCTGAGAGTGTGTTAGCCGTTAGCTCAGAGGACAGTTTTATGCTAATTCTGATCTAAAATAAAATACAAAAAGGTTCCACACAGTCAACACTTTAAACGAGGCTCTGACCTAAATGTGGTGATGGGTCGGTACCAGCCCAAACTCTCTGGATTATTCAGAATTTCTGATCTTTGCTAGCTAATGCTAATGCTAATGCTAAGGGCTAAAGGAAAAATACAGGGGACTGGCTCCAGCGTTCCAGAATGTTCCCGGACTAGCCGAGATGCTGAGTGGGCTGTAGCATTTCTGAACTTCTGGTGAAATGAGGTGCAGTCTGAAGTGTGTGAATGTGAAGGACCTGTACCTGTGTGTTCCAGAGGGGGGCGCTGCACCAGACGAGCTCCTGTGCAGGATCTGTATGGACAGTCCCATCGACTGTGTGCTGCTGGAGTGTGGTCACATGATCACGTGCACGCAGTGCGGCAAACGCATGAGCGAGTGTCCCATCTGCAGACAGTACGTGGTCCGAGCCGTGCACGTCTTCAGGTCCTGAGGTGAGACCGGCTTTAGACCTGGTCCGGTCCTGGTCCGGTCCTGGTTCAGTCGTCATTTAGTCCTGGTTCAGTCCTGGTTTAGTCCCAGTTCAGTCCCGGTTTAGTCCCGGTTTAGTCCTAGTTTAGTCCTGGTTCAGTCCTGGTTCAGACCTGGTTTAGACCTGGTTCAGACCTGGTTTAGACCTGGTTCAGACCTGGTTCAGACCTGGTTTAGACCTGGTTTAGACCTGGTTCAGACCTGGTTCAGACCTGGTTCAGACCTGGTTTAGACCTGGTTCAGACCTGGTTCAGACCTGGTTCAGACCTGGTTTAGACCTGGTTCAGACCTGGTTTAGACCTGGTTCAGACCTGGTTCAGACCTGGTTCAGACCTGGTTTAGACCTGGTTCAGACCTGGTTTAGACCTGGTTTAGACCTGGTTTAGACCTGGTTCAGACCTGGTTCAGACCTGGTTTAGACCTGGTTCAGACCTGGTTTAGACCTGGTTCAGACCTGGTTCAGACCTGGTTCAGACCTGTCTCTTGTCTCTCCTCAGGGGATGTTCCACAGTGACCAGCTGAAGTCTGGAGCTTCTTACATAAATCTAAACCCAGAGATGTTGATCTGTGTCTCAGGGTGGACATTTTCCAGAGTTTAAACTTTACAAACCTCACGACTTTAACCAGACCCGGGCGATGGTCAGAAACATCGACTCATAATCAGCTTTTTCTGTTAAATCAACATGATCACAGACTGACATCACCCACAGCGTTCGGCTCCAAATGAAGCTCATCCAGGCTCACAGCGGCTGAACTGGAGCCCAATTCTATATCTGGAATTTTGACCGCGAGTATCCTAGCAACCAAAGAGCCAATCAGGAGTGAGGCTGTTGAAGGTAACTCCTCTTCCCGCTCACACTGGTTTAGCAGGCAGTGGGCGCTTAGCAACTCTGTCAATCAAACCTGCTGCTAATGCTAGCGGGAGCAACCTGAGGGAAAGCAGGCGCCTGATTGGACGAGACGGTTTTTCAGTAGAAAGTGAATTACAACCAGACCTCAAAGGAACCACTTCGTCTCCACGCTCACTTCTCAGTTGGAACGCGACGGCTAGCGTGTTAGCTATGTCCGTTTATCTATGCAGTCTATGATCTTCTCTTGAACGCTGCTCTTTGGTCAGAACGTTCTCCCACAGACTCCTCCTATTGGTCAGTCTCAGCAACACCCTGGGTGATTGACAAGTGGATTTATCCAATTAAAATGCAGTGTGAACTTTCAGAAGATGACTTCAGTGACCTCTTCAAGGCACTAATAAGTTTACATTAATTGTGATCAAATCAAAATTGTGATATAGCTACAACAAAATGGTGATATCATTTTTTTGGTATCACCCACACCGAACTATAACCAGGTTCTAAAGGTTCTCCTCATGATGTTCCTCACCCACACCGAACTATAACCAGGTTCTAAAGGTTCTCATGATGTTCCTCACCCACACCGAACTATAACCAGGTTCTAAAGGTTCTCATGATGTTCCTCACCCACACCGAACTATAACCAGGTTCTAAAGGTTCTCCTCATGATGTTAGTATGAACATTTAAGACCAAAATGACTCTGACAGCAGCAGGTACAGAGAGAGATACAGTTTTACACAGAAAGTGAATCGGACCCAGAGTCAGTGGAGCAGGAAGTGCCACATGATCACTTCCTGTTTGGAACGTGGTGGCTAGCAGGTTAGCCATGTTCATTTATATAAACAGTCTATGATGGTATATAGCGCTTTTCCACCAACAAGGAACCAGTCACCCATCCACTCACACATTCATACACCAGTGCACACAGACACTGGGGGTGAAGTGGGTTAAGTGTCTTGCCCAAGGACACAACGACAGCATTCATCTGTGAGGGTTGGAATTGCACCGCCAACCTTCAAGTCAGTGGACAAACACTCAACCAACTGAGCTACTGTCGCCCTATGATCTAAATGCGTAACATAATGAGGGAACACTGTTAGAACGTGGTTATTGCTGTTATATCTTCTTTAAACTCCACAAATTTCGCAGTCCTGGAGACGGTCTCTGGGGGGCGCAGTTGTAGAGACGGTCTCTGTGGGGGCGCTGTTCTGGAGATGGGCTCTAGGGGGCACAGGTGGGACCAGGGGCCGATGCAGGGACACACCACAGTGCCTTTAAAAATTTCTGAAACAGTTTTAAATAAAGTCTCTGTGAGATGAAGAAGGGACCAATCAGACGCCGGCTCCTGTGAATCTGCCCGGCGACAGCTTCAGCTCGTCCAATCAGAGTCTTCCTCCGAATGTTCCACTTTTGCACTAATGTTTGTTTTTTAAGCTGTTTCTGGTTTGTGTTTCTTCTGTTTGACTTGGATCATTATTTTGGGTTTGTTGTTGTTTTGGGTTTTTCATGAACAAAATACCAGCTCCAAACTGTGTCAGGTGCCCTCCCATAATCCTCCTGTATCCTGTGTGTCAGGTGCCCTCCCATAATCCTCCTGTATCCTGTGTGTCAGATGCCCTCCCATAATCCTCCTGTATCCTGTGTGTCAGATGCCCTCCCATAATCCTCCTGTATCCCTGTGTGTCAGATTGTGTCAGATGCCCTCCCATAATCCTCCTGTATCCCTGTGTGTCAGATTGTGTCAGATGCCCTCCCATAATCCTCCTGTATCCTGTGTGTCAGGTGCCCTCCCATAATCCTCCTGTATCCTGTGTGTCAGATGCCCTCCCATAATCCTCCTGTATCCTGTGTGTCAGAGATGCCTCCCATAATCCTCCTGTATCCCTGTGTGTCAGATTGTGTCAGATGCCCTCCCATAATCCTCCTGTATCCCTGTGTCAGATTGTGTCAGATGCCCTCCCTGTGTGTCAGACACCGTGGAGCCTTAAACAAAGCTGGACATTTGTACAGAGAATGTTTTAAACTGAAAAAAGGAAGAATAGTTTTTCTCTGAGTGAATTATTTTGTAATAAATATAATTTCTTACATCTGTGCTGTTGTTGTTTGTTCTGTAGAAGCTGCTGAAACACATAGTAGCACTGTCTATGTTCACACCAGAAATGATTATTATCTGATTTCTGGAGCTGTAAAATGATTCAAATGTATAAAGACGTGTATATAGACTCGTGTATAAAGTACTTCATGTACTTCTGTGGTACAGTCTGTGTAACGCAGACACTCAACTGTTTGAAACAAACGGGAGCAGAGTCTCGCCTCTGATTGGCTGTGCAGAGCAGTGGGCGGGGCCTGGCTTCCTCGCCTCTGATTGGCTGTCTGGAGGGAGGGGGGCGTGGTGCAGTTTGAAGTTGCTTCCCGCCTCAGTGCCGGGTTGCCAGATCCTGAAGTCTCCGTCACTTTTCAGCTGAGGTTTGGTGTCAGAGTTTAAACTGTTGTGTTTTTAGTACAGTCCAGTACAAACCCATCAGCAGATCACTTTTAGAGAGAGAAAAAACGGCATTAAAAGATGATATTGAAAGTCACTGACTTAGTCACTGACACAATAATAATGAAACAGGACGATCCCAGTGAGGAGACGGTGTCTTTAAAAGGCCTGAAACAAACAACCACCTGCTGTTTACAGCTCAGAGCTGAAATCAAACTAAAATACCACAAATCTCACACTTTCACAAGAAAACACGAGAAAAACACAGACCCAGTGTCACACACTGTCCGTGTAGTGATGATGACAGTGACCGTCCTGGTCCCAGCTTCACTTATAATATAAGGTTCTGTTTTTGTGTGATGTGAATAATGGCTGACTGTTGTAATTATAATGTGCTGACTCTTTTTAGTCCAACTTCGTCCTTTTATTTACTTAATCTGCTAATAAAACAGTGATATGCTTATTTTCCACAAAGAGACTCTAACAGAAGTCAAAAGCGCACAAAATACTTAAGTCTACCACCTTTTTTTTTTCAGTTTAAATCTTTTCATAGTGCTGGATCCTTGTTTCTGTCGCACAATCTGGCGCCCCGGAGCCGCGTTAGACTCACGGAGCTAACAGAGTTAACGGAGCTAACGGAGCTAACAGAGCTAACGCTGCTAACGGAGCTAACGGAGCTAACTGCGCTAACCGCAGACTCCCGGCGCAGTGAGAGGCAGTGCCCGGGTTTCAGACTCTCTCTGCGGCTCGCACGGACCTGCAGAGCCGCATGTGGCGCAGAGTCTCTCCGGACACAGAGCGGCTCCACCCGGAGCTCATGGCCGAAACACTGGAGAAAAAGAAGCCGAACACGAGCGCTGGTCTCCGGCGGAGGAGCAGAGCCAGTCAGCCGCGGAAGAGCAGCCAAAACACGGGGTAAGTTTATGCAGCTGCCCGGGGCCCGGGATGGAGCGGGCTAAACTCACAGAACCCGGGCTAAACTCACAGAACCCGGGCTAAACTCTCAGAACCCGGGTTAAACTCACAGAAACCGGGATAAACTCACAGAACCCGGGCTAAACTTACAGAACCCGGGCTAAACTCACAGAACCCGGGTTAAACTCACAGAAACCGGGATAAACTCACAGAACCCGGGCTAAACTCACAGAACCCGGGCTAAACTTACAGAACCCGGGCTAAACTCACAGAACCCGGGCTAAACTCACAGAACCCGGGGCTAAACTTACAGAACCCGGGCTAAACTTACAGAACCCGGGCTAAACTCTCAGAACCGGGGTTAAACTCACAGAAACCGGGATAAACTCACAGAACCCAGCCTAAACTCACAGAACCCGGGCTAAACTTACAGAACCCGGGCTAAACTCACAGAACCCGGGGGCTAAACTCACAGAACCCGGGCTAAACTTACAGAACCCGGGCTAAACTTACAGAACCCGGGCTAAACTCACAGAACCCGGGCTAAACTCAGAACCCGGGTTAAACTCGCAGAACCCGGGCTAAACTCTCAGAACCCGGGTTAAACTCACAGAAACCGGGCTAAACTCACAGAACCCGGGTTAAACTCACAGAACCCGGGATAAACTCACAGAACCCGGGCTAAACTCAGAACCCGGGCTAAACTCACAGAACCCGGGATAAAGTCTCAGAACCAGGGCTAAACTCACAGAACCCGGGCTAAACTCACAGAACCCGGTCCAAACCCCTGGTCCAAACCCGGTCTAAACCCGGTCTGAACCCGGTCCAAACCCGGTCCAAACCTGGTCTAACCCTGGTCTAAACCCGGTCTGAGCCCGGTTTAAACCTGGTCCAAACCCGGTCTAAACCTGGTCCAAACCCGGTCTAAACCCGGTCCAAACCCGATCTAACCCTGGTCTAAACCCGGTCTAAACCTGGTCTAAACCCGGTCTAAACCCGGTCTGAACCCGGTCTACACCCGGTCTGAACCCAGTCTGACCCCGGTCCAAACCCAGTCCAAACCCGGTCTAAACCCGGTCCAAACCCGGTCTAAACCCGGTCTGAACCCGGTCTGAACCTGGTCTAAACCCGGTCTCTCCCTGGCCTCACATGCTCTCTCTCTGTCCCGGTCCAGGTTCATTTGGAGCAGGTTTTTGGGCTCACGGCGTCCTGTAGTTCTCTGTCTTCGTGCTCGGGGCTGGTGGCGTATCCCGCCGGGTGAGTCTCGTGTTCAAATAAACTGTTTCTCGGTGACCTCCTGTGATTTGAACTGACCTATGAGACCATCCTCACTCTGACCCGTCTGACCTTTGACCTCAGGTGTGTGGTGGTGCTGTTGGACCCAAACACAAACAAACAGAGCCACATCCTCAACTCGTCCAGGTACGTTCCACGATGATGATGTCACTGCTTGCTCGCTCCTGATTGGTCGGTTCATGTCTGTGTCTCTCTGCAGGAAGTCGTTCAGCGCCGTGGCCTTCTCCCATGATGGAAAACTGCTGGTCACCGGAGAGGTCAGTCTGGACCGGGTTTAGACCGGGTTTAGACCAGAATATAGATTATTAGCTGGATCAGTTTTTTCCTTGTGCAGAGCTGCTCGATCAGGCATGTTTTAGTCTGTTGTTCTAGTCCTGGTCTCTCCTGGGCTAGTCCTAGTCTTTTGTCCTGGTTCTAGTCCCTGGTCCCGGTCTAGTCCGGTCTCTGGTCTGGTTCTAGTCTCTGGTCCCGGTTCTAGTCTCTGGTCCCGGTTCTAGTCTCTGGTCTGGTTCTAGTCCCTGGTCCCGGTTCTAGTCCCTGGTCCGGTTCTAGTCCCTGGTCTGGTTCTAGTCTCTGGTCTGGTTCTGGTCCCGGTTCTAGTCCCTGGTCCCGGTTCTAGTCTCTGGTCTGGTTCTAGTCCCTGGTCTGGTTCTAGTCTCTGGTCTGGTTCTAGTCCCTGGTCTGGTTCTAGTCCCTGGTCTGGTTCTAGTCTCTGGTCTGGTTCTAGTCCCTGGTCTGGTTCTAGTCCCTGGTCTGGTTCTAGTCCCTGGTCTGGTTCTAGTCTCTGGTCTGGTTCTAGTCCCTGGTCTGGTTCTAGTCCCTGGTCTGGTTCTAGTCTCTGGTCTGGTTCTAGTCTCTGGTCTGGTTCTAGTCTCTGGTCTGGTTCTAGTCCCTGGTCTGGTTCTAGTCTCTGGTGTGTTTCAGAGCGGTCACCTGCCGTGCGACGTGCGCGTGTGGGACCGGGGGGAGGGGGCGCTGAAGGCCGAGGTGCAGACTCATAAATACGGCGTTTCCTGTGTGGCCTTCAGCCGCTCTGATGTTTACGTCGTCTCTGTGGGATTCCAGCACGACATGAACGTGCACGTGTGGGACTGGAAGGTACAAATACTACTACTACTGATACTACTACTGATACTACTATTACTACTGGTACTGATACTACTGATACTACCACTGTGTGTACTGCTCCTCTCATCGCTCTGCCTCTCCCTGACAGGAAGGTGTGTAGATACATGTGTGTGTTGTTTAGTGTTTTGTGTTGTTTACTCTGTGTTTGTCTTGTTTACTCTGTTGTTTACTGTGTTGTTTGTGTTGTTTACTCTGTTGTTTACTGTGTTGTTTACTCTGTTGTTTACTCTGTTGTTTACTGTGTGTTTGTGTTGTTTACTCTGTTGTTTACTCTGTTGTTTGTGTTTACTGTGTTGTTTACTGTGTTGTTTGTGTTGTTTACTGTGTTGTTTACTCTGTTTGTGTTGTTTACTGTGTTGTTTACTGTGTTGTTTGTGTTGTTTACTGTGTTGTTTACTCTGTTGTTTACTGTGTTGTTTGTGTTGTTTACTGTGTTGTTTACTCTGTTGTTTACTGTGTTTACTGTGTTGTTTACTCTGTTGTTTACTCTGTTGTTTACTGTGTGTTTGTGTTGTTTACTCTGTTGTTTACTGTGTTTACTCTGTTGTTTACTCTGTTGTTTGTGTTGTTTACTGTGTTGTTTACTCTGTTGTTTACTGTGTTGTTTACTGTGTTGTTTACTGTGTTGTTTGTGTTGTTTACTCTGTTGTTTACTGTGTTGTTTACTCTGTTGTTTACTGTGTTGTTTACTGTGTTGTTTGTGTTGTTTACTCTGTTGTTTACTGTGTTGTTTACTCTGTTGTTTGTTGTTTGTGTTGTTTACTCTGTTGTTTACTCTGTTGTTTACTGTGTGTTTGTGTTGTTTACTCTGTTGTTTACTGTGTTGTTTACTGTGTTGTTTGTGTTTGTTTACTCTGTTGTTTACTGTGTTGTTTGTGTTGTTTACTCTGTTTGTTTGTGTTGTTTACTGTGTTGTGTTTGTGTTGTTTACTCTGTTGTTTACTGTGTGTTGTGTTGTTTACTCTGTTGTTTGTGTTGTTACTGTGTTGTTTGTGTTGTTTACTGTTGTTGTGTACTGTGTTGTTTGTGTTGTTTACTCTGTTGTTTACTGTGTTGTTTGTGTTGTTTACTCTGTTGTTTACTGTGTTGTTTGTGTTGTTTACTCTGTTGTTTACTGTGTTGTTTGTGTGTTTTACTCTGTTGTGTACTGTGTTGTTTGTGTTGTTTACTCTGTTGTTTACTGTGTTGTTGTGGTTGTTTACTCTGTTGTTTACTGTGTTGTTTGTGTTGTTTACTCTGTTGTTTACTGTGTTGTTTGTGTTGTTTACTCTGTTGTTTGTGTTGTTTACTGTGTTGTTTGTGTTGTTTACTCTGTTGTTTACTGTGTTGTTTGTGTTGTTTACTCTGTTGTTTACTGTGTTGTTTGTGTTGTTTACTCTGTTGTTTGTGTTGTTTACTGTGTGTTTGTGTTGTTTACTGTGTTGTTTACTGTGTTGTTTACTGTGTTGTTTGTGTTGTTTACTGTGTTGTTTACTGTGTTGTTTGTGTTGTTTACTCTGTTGTTTTACTGTGTTGTTTGTGTGTGTTGTTTACTCTGTTGTTTGTGTTGTTTACTGTGTGTTTGTGTGTTGTTTACTGTGTTGTTTACTGTGTTGTTTACTGTGTTGTTTGTGTTGTTTACTGTGTTGTTTGTGTTGTTTACTGTGTTGTTTGTGTTGTTTACTGTGTTGTTTGTGTTGTTTACTGTGTTGTTTGTGTTGTTTACTGTGTTGTTTGTGTTGTTTACTGTGTTGTTTGTGTTGTTTACTGTGTGTTTGTGTTGTTTACAGAAGGGTGTTGTGATTGCGTCTAACAAAGTGTCCAGTCGCGTGTCCAGCGTCTCCTTCTCTGAGGACGGCAGCTTCTTCGTCACCGCAGGAACCAGGCACCTCAAGTTCTGGTACCTGCACCAGTCTGCGCACAACCGGGTCAGTACCAGCACCACAACCGGGTCACAACCGGGTCAGTACCAGCACCACAACCGGGTCAGTACCAGCACCACAAACCGGGTCAGTACCAGCACCACAACCGGGTCACAACTGGGTCAGTACCAGCACCACAACCAGGTCAGTACCAGCACCACAACCGGGTCACAACCGGGTGGGTAGGGTAAAAAATGCACCTCTTTGCTCCCGCCCTCTCCTCTGATTGGCCAGCTCCTGTGTAAGTGTTTGAGTGACAGGTGAGTTTGTCCAATCACAGTGCAGGATCAGAGGACTAAATGTCAGAGGGACGTCTCTTCCTGGGCTCTGATTGGTTTTGTTCTCCTCGCAGGTGAACAGCACGGTGCCTCTCATTGGGCGCTCGGCGTTGCTAGGAGACCATAAGAACAGGTGTTGTGGTGGCGGTGGCGTGCGGGCGGGGGCGACGCGTCCAGCCGAACCTTCTGCATCACCAGCTCCGCTCTGCTCTGTGTGTTCAACGGACAGCGCACCCTAGAGGCTTGGGTGAACCTCAAGGTGAGTCCCTCTGAAACTCCCCCGGACCTCAGGGAGTTTAGTGTACAAGAGTGTTATATGTAATACTACTACTGGTACTACAGGTACTGCTACTACTCCTACTACATGAATGTGCATGTGTGGTACTACAAATACTGCTACTACTACAACAATTAGTACTGCTACTGCGACTTCCCGACTGAACATTTTGTGTGAAGTTCACATTAAATTAGATACATTCTTCAGTATCGGCGCCGATGTTCGATGTATCGGTTTGTCCCTGACCACCGATACTCTCACACCACATACAGGTGGTGTGGGGAAGTGCTTTGCTTAAGGACACAAAGACAGACCTCAGCTCCTTTAGCCTCGTGTGTGATTAAAGCCCCGCCCCCTCGCTCGTCTATATGACCCTCCACTCACTAATTTCTAAAGCCCCTCCTCTTGTCTCTAAAGCCCCTCCCCCTCCTCTTGTCTCTAAAGCCCCCGCCCCCTCGCTCGTCTCTAAAGCCCCTCCTCTCGTCTCTAAAGCCCCTCCTCTCGTCTCTAAGGCCCCGCCCCCTCGCTCGTCTCGAAAGCCCCTCCTCTTGTCTCTAAAGCCCCGCGCCCTTGCTCGTCTCTAAAGCCCCTCCCCCTCCTCGCATCTCTAAGGCCCCTCCCCTTCGCTCGTCTCTAAAGCCCCTCCTCTCGTCTCTAAAGCCCCTCCCCCCTCGCTCGTCTCTAAAGCCCCTCCTCTCGTCTAAAGCCCCTCCCCCTCGCTTGTCTCTAAGCCCCTCCCCCTCCTCTGTGTCTCTAAGGCCCCTCCCCCTCGCTCGTCTCTAAAGCCCCTCCCCCTCCTCTTGTCTCTAAAGCCCCGCCCCCTCGCTCGTCTCTAAAGCCCCTCCCCCTCCTCGCATCTCTAAGGGCCCTCCCCTTCGCTCGTCTCTAAAGCCCCTCCTCTCGTCTCTAAGGCCCCTCCCTCGTCTCTAAAGCCCCTCCCCCTTGTCTCTAAGACCCCTCCCTCGTTTCTAAAGCTCCTCCTCTCGTCTCTAAAGCCCCTCCCCCTCGCTCGTCTCTAAAGTCCCTCCTCTCGTCGCAGGCGGAGGCGGCGTTCTCTCTGGCGGTGGTGGAGGACATGGTTTTATGCGGCTGTTCCAACGGCGTCGTCAGAGTCTTCTCCTCCAGCCTCAACTACATCTGCACTCTGCAGCGCCCCCATAGGCTGGGAGTGGAGCTGCAGCACAGGTGAGTACTCCCCAGACGCTTCGCCCTGAATCCTCTCCCCTGTCCCAGAGTCCTCCCCCTCCCAGACGCCTTCTCCCTGTCCCCCTCCTCCTCTGACCCTCGTCTGACCCTGTTCAGGCCGTTCTCTCTGCTGATTCTGATCTCGTTCCTTCGCAGTGCGTCGCCGGGTGGAGTGGGCGGAGTCTTCCCGGACGCTGTGGCCCTGAGTTTTGACCCTGGGACACGCCTCCTCTGCGTCGTCTACGGCGACCACAGCCTCTACTGCCACGACCTGAGGGACCTGAAGAACCAGAGCAAGATCTACTCTGCTCTGTACCACAGCGCCTGTGTGTGGAGCATGGAGGTGCTGCTCCTCTGCTCCTCCTCTGACCCTCTCCTCCTCTGACCTCCTCTGACCCTCTGACCCTCTGCTCCTCTGACCTCCTCTGACCCTCTGACCCTCTGACCTCCTCTCCTCCTCTGACCTCCTCTCTTCTCCTCTGACCCTCTGCTCCTCTGACCTCCTCTGCTCTGCTCCTCTGACCCTCTCTGACTCTACTCTTCTCCTCCTGACCCCTCTCCTCCTCTGCTCCTCTGCTCCTCTGACCCTCTCTTCTCCTCTGACCCTCTCTCCTCTGCTCCTCCTCCTCTCTCCCTTCTGACTCCTCTGCTCCTCTGACCTCCTCTTGCTCCTCTGACCCTCTCTCTCTGATCCTCTGCTCCTCTGCTCCTCTTTCTCTCCTCTGACTCCTCTGACCTCTCTCTGACCCCTCCTCTGACCCTCTGCTCCTCTGACCCTCTCTCCTCTGACCTCCTCTCTGACCTCCTCTGCTCCTCCTGACCCCTCTCCTCCTCTGACCTCCTCTGCTCCTCTGACCCCTCTCCTCCTCTGACCTCCCCTCTGCTCCTCTGACCCTCTCTTCTCCTCCTCTGACCCTCTCGTTTCTCCTCCTCTGACCTCCTCTGCGCCTCTGCTCCTCTGACCTCTCTCTCCTCTTCTCTCTGACCCTCCTCTCCTTCTCTGACCCTCCTCGCTCCTCTGACCCCTCATCACCACCTCCATCCCCTCTCTTCCATTCTCCTCCTCTGACCCGTCTCTGACTCCTCTCTTCCATGCTTCTTCCTGACCTCTCTGCTCCTCTGACTCCTCTCCCCTCCCTTCCTTCTTTAGATCTATCCAGAACTTGGAGTGTTTTTGAGTCTTGTTTTCCCCTCCGGTTTCGTTCTCAAGT